>PVHX01019846.1:0-33434 GCA_004024805.1 Geosciurus inauris
GTACCAGGGATTGAACTCAGGGGCACTCAACCACCGAGCCACATCCCCAGCCCTATTTTGTGTTTTATGTAGAGACAGGGTCTCACTGAGTTGCTTAGCGCCTCGCCCTTGCTGAGGCTGGCTTTGAACTCGCGATTCTCCTGTCTCAGCCTCCCTAAGTGCTGGGATTACAAGCGTGAGCCACCGCGCCCGGCTAAGAGTTTTATTGATGTATAATTTATATACCATGAAATCCACCCAGTTGTAAGGAAAGGTACAATCTATTTTTAGTAAATTTACAGAGTGAAGCATTCATTTTTATTTTTTGTGGTACTAGGGATTGAACCCAAGAGCACCCTACCATTGAATTACAATGCCAGTCCTTTTTATTTTATTTATTTTATTTTTTATTTATATTTTTGGTACCGGGGATTGTACTCAGGGGCCCTTGACCACTGAGCCACATCCCCAGCCCTATTTTGTGTTTTATGTAGAGACAGGGTCTCACTGAGTTGCTTAGCGCCTCGCTGTTGCTGAGGCTGGCTTTGAACTCACGATTCTCCTGTCTCAGCCTCCCTAAGTGCTGGGATTACAGGCGTGCGCCACTGCGCCCAGCTCCTTTTTATTTTTAATTATTAGTGAGACCCTGTCTCAGGTCTCACTGAATTGCTGAGTCTGGCCTGGAACTTGCAAGCCTCCTGCTTCAGCCCCCCGAGTAGCTAGGATTACAGGCTTGTACCACCATACCCAGCTTCAATCATCTCTAGTAAATTTTCCAAGCTGTGGAACAGTGCAGTTTTAGATAATTTGTATCACACCCTCCCAGGTTCCCTCCAGCCTGTGTGTGGCCAGTCCTCGCAGGCCACCACTGATCTGCATTCTGTGTCTGTAAGTTCATCTTCTTTCCTGTATGTCTCCTGCATAGTGGTCTCTCTCACCCAGCACAGTGTCTTGGAGCCTCATCCACACCGTGGCATGCCTGTTCCACTGTATAGATAGGCCACTGTGGGTTCATTTATTCACCAGTTAACGAATATATAGCTATGTGTTTCCATTTTGGTATTATGAATAATGCTGCTGGGCATGATGGTGCATGACCATAATCCCAACCACTTGGGATACTGAGGCAGGAGGATCCAAGGTCACTGCCAACCTGGATAACTTAGTGAGATCCTGTCAAGAAAAAAGGAAAAAAAAAAAAAAAAAGACTGTGGAGTGCCATGACACATGTTTATAGTCCCAGCAACTGAGGAGGCTGAGGCAGGAGGATGGGAAACTGTCAAACTGTTTTCTCTTTCCGTTTTCTTTCTTTCTTCCTTCCTTCCTTCCTTCCTTCCTTCCTTCCTTCCTTCCTTCCTTCCTTTCTAGGGCTACTGGGGAGGGAATCTAGGGTTGTTTTTTACCAGAGCTACATCCTCAGCCCTTTTTATTTATATTTTTTTATTTTGAGACAAGGTCTCACTAAGTTGCTGAGGCTGGCTTTTTTTTTTTTTTTTTCCTCTTTTTTCTTTTTTGGTACTGAGGATTGAACTCAGGGGTACTCGACCACTGAGCCACATCCCCAGCCCTAGTGTTTTATGTAGAGACAGGGTCTCACTGAGTTGCTTAGTGCCTCGCCGTTGCTGAGGCTGGCTTTGAAATTGTGATCCTCCAGTCTTAGCCTCCCAAAGTACTGGGATTACAGGTGTGTGTCACCACACCCGGCTTCAGTTTGTTCAATTTTAGACATTCTGATGAGCGATTATTGGTATCTCATTGTGGCTTTAATTTGCATTTTACTGGCTAGTGATTCTGAACACATTCTCATGTGCTTATCAGCCATCTGTATATCGTCTTTGGCAAAGTGTTCAAATCTTTTGCCACTGTAAAATTTGGATCATGTGTATCATTAAGTTCCAAGAGTTCTTGCTATATTCCAGATACATGACATGGAAATATTTTCTTTCAGTCTGTAGCTTTTCATTTTATCAATGGTATCTTTAGGAATGCAGATCTTTTTTTTGTTTGTTTTTATTTTTTATATTTATTTTTGGTACTGGAGATTGGATCCAGAGGTACTGTACTATTGAGGTACCTCCCCAACCCTTTTTATTTTTTATTTTGAGACAGGGTCTCACTGAGTTTCCCAGGCTGGCCTCAACCTTGTGATCCTCCTGTCTTAGCCTCTGGAGTAGGTGGGATTACTGGTGTTGTGCTACCACCCCTGGCCAGGTCTTTAATTTTGATAAGGTCCCATTTATCAATTTTTTCCTTTAGAGACAAACTTTTGTGATCCTCCTGGTTTAGCCTCCCTAGCAGCATTTTTCCCAGCTTTATCTTGACTTGGTGACTGATCAGCCTCCAACCTCTGCAGGGCCCTGAGGATGAGGACCAGCAGTAGAGAAGATCCCAGCCCCCCAGCCAGTCCTTCTCCAGCTGCCTTCCGTGGTCAGTCCTGGAAGAGCTTTTCTGCCGTCTGCCTCACCTCCTTTCCCCTGGCTGTTGTAGTCCAGGAGGAGCCCAGTTCCTGGCTTCTGTGCCTTCCCCTGGCCTCACTCCACATGGGCTCTGGGCTTGGCCAGGTGACTTGTTTTAGGTCACTTGTTTTGGTCAACCTAGTAATAGCAAGTGCCACTATGTAGTTTTTTTTTGAGACGGAGTCTCACTAAGTTGCTGAGGCTGGGCTGAAACTTGCTATCCTCCTGCCTCAGGCTCCTTGGCTGAGTTGCTGGGGTGACAGGCCTGCGCCTTGGCACCTGGCTCCAGTCCAACGCTCTTGAAGGGTGGGCAGTTCACCCAATCATCCCCTCCCCGGGCTGGCAAGTCCTGTCCAGTCCCCTGCTCCCCCACAGGGCCTCAAGGAAGCACCTAGCGGCCTACCTCCGTTCCAGCTCACCGTGGTGGGAAGGAGTGGAGGACTCTCAACCTCTGCCAGGGACCCCCTGCTCTCCAGGGTCACAGCTCTCCGCTGGGGGCGGCAGAGTGAAGGGGTGCTCTCTGGAGACCCTCCACGTCACCAGCTGGACAGTGCTAGACTCACGGTGGGAACTGCCGGCCGGGTCCTGGGGGTTCCCTGCCGGGGGACGGTGACCTCGGCCCTGCGAAGCAGAGATGCGGCCGAGGGCTGGACAGTCCTCCGCCCCGCCCCGGGCGGGCGCCAGGCCGGCTCTCCGGCCGCCTGCATCTGCGGAAGAGGCCGGTGTGCAGGCGGGAGGCCCGGCCGGGCGGCGTCTCGGAGCCCCAGGTGGGGACGCGCAGAGGGCTCGGCCAGGCCCGGAGGCCTGAGGCTGTCGCCGGAGGCGGGGTGGCGGGGCCGCCCTCGTCCCCATCTCCGCGGAGTGCGGGGATGCGGGCGCCGGGCCGGCGGGTGGCGGCTGGGCGGCGGACGCACTAGGGCCGGGGCGCGGGGCGGCCGCCAGGGGGCGCCGGCGCGCGGAGGCGGCGAGCGCAGGATTCAACACCCTGGCGTTCAGTCCCTGGGCTGAGTCAGTCACCTTGGATTCCAGGAATAACAGGTCTGCTTGTTGCACAGCTTGTGCAGTGTCCCCAGGCGGCAGCAACTGGCTCAGGACCGATCGGGGTGCTGATGGACGTGCGGGCAGCTGGACCCAGACTGCGGGCGCACTCCGCCCATCCCCGGTCTAAGTGAGGTGGAGGCCGGTTAGGGCCCCGAAGGCCAGGCTAAGGACGGTCCAGCGTATGCCCTGGCAGCTACACTGAAAGCTCCTCTCCTGCTTCTCATCGTTACTTTTTCCACTTCTGTTTTGGGGCAAGTGGCTGGACCTGATTTGTTGGGACTTCCCGGTGGAGCCTCTGGCCTAGGACTCTGGCAGCACTGCCATTAGGACTTGCCTGAATTGTGTGACCTGGGCCAAGCCCAGTCCTCCGACCTCAGTGTCTTGTCATCCTTCTCTCCGTCTTTCCTCTCCTCCTTTTTCTTCTCCTCTCCTCCTCCTTCTTTTTAAAACTTTTTTTTTTTTTGAACTGGGGATCAAACCCCAGAGCTTTGCGAACGTGAGGCGAATGCTTTGCCGCTGAGCTACATCCCAGCCCCTCCTTTTTCTTCTTTCTCCTCGTCCTCTCCTCCTCCTTTTCCTCCTCCTCCACTGGGGATTGAAGCCAGCCAGGGATGCTCCACCACCGAGATACATAACCAGTCCTTTAAAATTTTTTTTAAAAATTTTTTTTAGTTGTAGATGGACACAATGTCTTTATTTTATTGCTTTGTATGTGGTGCTGAGGATCGAACCCAGGGCCTCACGCATGCGAGGCAAGCGCTCTACCGCTGAGCTACAATCCCAGCCCCCTTTTACAAATTTTTAATTTTGAGACATTGTCTTGCTAAGTTGCCCAGGCTGGCTGGAACTTGTGACCCTCCTGCCTCAGCCTCCTTAGCCGGGATCACAGGCCTGTGCCATTGTGCCTGGCCTGTTTCCCCTCTGACTCACGAAACTAAACTGCAGCTCTTTATCCAGCACCCCTAGAGGACAGTAGAAAATGAGGTGGGAGGTGCACAGGAAGTGGAGGCGCTTTGCCCAGCCACCTCTTAGCCCCTCCAGCCCTGGGGTGTTCTTTGGCTAGAGTGGAGGTGCTGCAGCTCCCCAGGGCAGCCCCAAGGCCTGAGTATAGGGGCACACCTGGCCCAGGCGGCCCAACTCCAAAAGCCCATGGCTGGCCGTGGCTGGCTTTTCTCTAGCCCTCCTCCATCCCTGTGGGATGGTCGAGAGCCCAGACAGGGAAGGGCTCTATGCCTGTGAGGTCACAGGTCCTGCAGGAACCCAGGCCAGGTGCTGGAAGGGTCAAGAGGCAAGCTGGCCTTCCCTGCCCTGCCTTACTTCCAGGGCCCCCAGCATGGTGACAGCTATCCTCCAGAAGTAGTCAGGCAGGTCTGGGTCCTCGGGCCAGGATCTGAGCTGGGCCACCTGGGAGTCTCTCTCCTGGGGCCCAGCACGCCTTAGGGGCTGCGATTCTGGCACTGCCCTAAATGAATCAGTTCTTCCTGCTCCCAGCCCTGCAGGGTGTCCCCACCCCGGCCTGCTCCCTCCTCCTGCCAGTCCCAGAACTTGTGCCAGCCCCCACCCCCAGCATGCAAGGCACCCCACCCATCTGCCTGATTCACTCTCTCCACTTAGTCATCAGTGTTTATGGGGCAACTTCTACCCTCCTGACCCCACCTGTGAGCTGGCAGAGGAGAAACCTTCCTTTACAGGACACTGGTAGGGCCCAGGGAATGGGAGCTCCTCCAACCTGAAGCCACACCCGGCTCACTTCCTGGGAAGAACATTCCAGGGAGAGGGGACAGCACCTGCAAGGGCCAAGGCCCGAAGGCCCAGAGCTCTAGGGGAGGATGGAGGTCATCTTCTCGGAGAGGGGCAGCCAGGGAGGGCCTGGGAAAGACAGGTCCAGATGGACAGTGGTTTTGGCAGGTCCCTCAGGCAGCAGGAGGCTGAGGCTGGCTTGGGAGGTGGGATGGCCCAGTGAGGAGGGGTGGGGCCAGGGCACAAGGCACAGCCCTCACCTTCCTTGACCAGTGATGGAGAGCGCAGGGACTCCTCTGGCCAGGGGTGGCCAGAGGGATCCCAAACTCTTTGCTATCCTCTATCTTGTGAAGGGGAACCTCCGAGGCACCTCAGCATTCATCAGCTTTCCCCCAGTCCAGAGCTCCAGGGGTTATTAGGAATGCATGAGCCACAGCCCTCCCTTCTTAGGATGGCATGAAGTTCACAGGTTTCAGCCAGGTGCAGGGGAGCATTCCTGCAAGGCAGGAGGCTGAGGCAGGAGGTTCGAAAATTAGAGGCCAGCCTGGACAGTTTAGAGAGACCCTGTCTCAAAATAAAAATAAAAAGGGCTGGGGATGTGGCTCAGTGGTAGAGCACCCCTGGGTTCAATCCCCAGCACCACCAAAAAAACTGTACGTTTCACCCATTATTCTCTGAGTCTCTGTAAAGTGGGGCTGATCATCTGACCTCACTCACTGGGAAGTCATTGAGATAACATCTGTGAGACAGCATGTTACCAGAGGTACCCCTCTTTAAAAATTTACCTTAGCCAGGCAGGGTGGTGCATGCCTGTCATCCCAGCAGCTCGGGAGGCTGAGGGCAGGAGGATCGTGAGTTCAAAGCCAGCCTCAGCAACTTAGCGAGGCCCTAAGCACCTTAGCGAGACCCTCTCTCAAAATAAAAAAGGGCTGGGGATATAGATCAGGGGTTAAGCACCCCTGGGTTTAATCCCTGGCATCAAAACAAAAACAAAAACCCACCACCACCAAAAAACAAATTCAATTACACCAAAAAAAATTGATGTCCCCCTTTCAAAAAAATTAAAAACGTAAAGGAGGTACAGGGAATAAAAACCATAAGGACTCCTCTGCCCTCCTTGCTGACCCCTCCTGAGGATTCAACAACAGATCCCTGTGTGGCTTATTTTTGAAATAATAGGGTTGATTTTCCTTTTTTTAAAAAAATATTTTTTTAGTCATAGATGTACACAATATCTTTATTTATTTATTTATTTATTTATTTATTTATTTATTTATATGTGGTGCTGAGGACGGAACCCAGTGCCTCACGCATGCGAGGCAAGCGCTCTACCACTGAGCCACAATCCCAGCCCTAATTTTCCTTTTAATACTTTTCTGTGGAAATATGAATAGTCCTAGCCAACCCATGATTAGGGTGAGCGCTTGCTGGTGGGCTGTGTCCTGGAGGCCTGGGTGGACCCTCAGTGGCCCTAGCAGGATGGCAGCTATCTCTACTTGACAGATGAGGAGTCCCAGGGCAGGCCCTCTGCTCTAGATAGCCGGTGTGTGCTGAGTCACCTTCTAAATCAAGACCTGTTGAGAGTGAAGGACCACCTCGCTGGGATGACAGGGACTTCCCCAGCAAATCCTCTGACTTTTTCTAGTGATGGACCCATGCTAAGTAGCCTAAGCCCCAAAGATGATTGACCAACTCCTTTTTTTTTTTTTTAATTTTTTTCCAAACCTTTATTTTTTATTTATTTATGTATTTTGTATGTGGTGCTGAGGATCGAACCCAGTGCCTCACGCATGCAAGGCAGGTGCTCTACCACTGAGCCACAACCCCAGCCCTGACCAACTCCTTTAATGCAAGCCCTGGTGTTCAGGCATGGCTGGATTCAGGGATCCTACAGGGACCAAGACAGATGCCACTGAGCACGCTTCACACTGAGGGCAGGAGCACAGTCTTAGCACCTGAGAGAGGGGACCCCAGGCTCCAGTCTTGCATATGGTGCTCTAACCATGCCCAGCCAGGGAGCAGGGGCCCCTGCTATGTAGAAAATTCAGAGCTAGGCTGGGCGTCCTGGCCCATGCCTATAATCCTAGCAGCTCGGGAGGCTGAGGCAAGAGGATTGCAAGTCCAAAGCCAACCCCAGCAAATTAGTGAGGCCCTGTCTCAAAAAAATAAATAAAAAATAAGGGCTGGGGATGTAGCTTGTAAGTGCACCTTGATTCATTCCCCAGTAACACAAAATTTAAAAAATAAGAAAGCACATGGGGGGGCTGGGATTACGGCGCAGTGGTAGCGTGCTCGCCTAGCACGCATAAGGCACTGGGTTCGATCCTCAGCTCCACATAAAAATAAAATAAAGATATTCTGTCACCTACAACTAAAAAATAAACATTTAAAAAAAAAAAAAAAAAAAAGAAAGCACATGGGGCTGGGGTTGTGGCTCAGTGGTAGAGCGCTCACCTAGCATGTATGAGGCACTGGCTTTGATCCTCAGCACCATATCAAAATAAACCAATAAAAAAAGGTATTGGCGCAGGCCTGTAATCCCAGCACTCTGGGAGGCTGAGACAGGAGAATTGTGAGTTCAAAGCCAGCCTCAGCAACTGCGAGGCGTTAAGCAACTCAGTGAGACCCTGTCTCTACATAAAACACAAAATAGGGCTGGGGGTCTGGCTCAGTGGCCGAGTGCCCCAGAGTTCAATCCCAGATGCCAAAAAATAAATAAGTAAAGGCATTGTGTCCCTCCACAACTAAAAACAAAAAATCCACACATAGCCAAGGGCCAAGTGCAGGGTGTACACCAGTAGTTCCAGCTCTCTCTCTCTCTCTTTATCAAAATTGACCCTACCTCCTTGGTACTTGGTTTGGAAAGGTTTTAACTGTGTAATACTAATGAAATGTAAATTCAGGCTGAATTCCTTATTTTATTTTCCCAGGGCTGGGCAGGGAACCTAGGACCTTGCACAACTAGCCAAATGCTTTACCACTGAGACACACCCACCACGCTTTTCATTTTCTATTTGGAGCAGGGTCTTGCCCAGTTCCAGGCTGGCCTTGAACTTGTGATCCACCTGCTCCCCTCCCCCACCCTTGAGCAGCTGTGGCTCAGACTGAATTATTTCCTGGAGCACTAAAGAATTAAAGGAGCACCACTGCAGCGAGCCTTGTGCCCACGCCTTGGCACGTGGGCACGCACCTGTCTGGGATATGATGGCCACAGAAGGAACTGCTGATGGGCTGTGCTCTGGGCACGCCCTTCCCACTGTCCTCCTGGTTGTCTTCCTAGCTGGGTCCCAGGAGCTCTTCCCACCTCCGGGACTACGTCACTCCTTTGCTGTGTGTTGGACCCTCTGGCATCCAGGGGATCCCTTGTCTTCGCCTACTTCATCCTGTGTTCAACCTGTACCATCAGCTCAACCTGAGCCTTGAAAGGCTGGCTGGCTGGGACGAGGGAGGGCAGAGAGGGCGGGAGGGCTGCAGCCTGTATGGAGGGGAAGGAGCCCGGCCCAGCAGGAGGGCCACTTGGCTCATGGTGCAGATCCTTCAAGGCCAGATGAGCTTCTGCTGGTCTAGCTGGGTGGTGGGAGGGCAAGAGCTGGGTGTGGTGTGGGCAGCCATGGGACACCCCAGACTCTCACTGGTCCTGCCAGTCCTGCCACCAGGAATGCCTTCTCTTTGACTTCTGAAAACCCACCTGACTCATTTCACAGATAAGTGGCTGGTGCTCAGGCAGGCAGTTGCTCAACCCAAGTTCCATAGCTGGTGAGGAGCTCCCCTGGCCTCTCCCCTTTACTCCACGTGTCTGGGCTCGGGCCTCTGACCCCCTCCATTCTCCTCCCTGCTGCCCCTGTTTGAATACCCCAGCTGCTCACAGCCAGGCCTCTCCAGCCTCCAACTGCCTTGGACACATCCCTCAGCCTGAAACCCGGGTGCCCTTACCTCCTCTACTTTCCCACCCACACTCAGGTGGGCAGAATCTGTGCAGAACACAGTGCTTCTCTCCAAGGCCCCCATGCCACCCCCCACCCACCACCTCTTCAGAGCCACAGTGGCTGGCACTCCCCCCCACCCCGCCCGCCATTTATTCTCAGTATCCTAGAGGGAACCCAGAAAGTCCGTGCCACCTGAGGGGCTCCTACGCCCAGAACCTGCAGGCCTTAGGTCCTGGGATTTGGACCCCCACCTCTCCCTCCTGACCTCACTGAGCAGCCTCGGGTCTGCTAACACACAGACCAGCTCTCCTGGAGGGAGGGCCAAGTGAAGGGAGGGGCTTTGGGCCAGGTCTCAGCAGGAGCAAGCAAGGATCCAAAGCCAAGTCCTGGGCTGGGGTAGAGCGCTTGCCTAGCATGTGTGAGGCACTGGGTTCGATTCTCAGCACTGCATATACATGAATACAATAAAGGGCCATCAACAACTAAAAAAAAAAATTAAAAAAAAAAAGTCAAGCTGGGCACGGTGGTGCAAGCCCGTAATCCCAGCACTTAGGGAGGCTGAGACAGGAGAATCGCGAGTTCAAAGCCAGCCTCAGCAAGGGTGAGGCGCTAAGCAACTCAGTGAGACCCTGTCTCTACATAAAACACAAAATAGGGCTGGGGATGTGGGTCAGTGGTCGAGTGCCCCTGAGTTCAATCCCCGGTACCAAAAAAAAAAAAAAAAAAGTAAAATCCTATTTCCAGGGCTGGAGCAGTAGAGCAGTAGAGCACTTGCCTAGCACATGTGAGGCAAGGGGTTCGATCCTCAGCACCACATAAAAATAAATCAATCAAATAAAGGTATTGTGTCCATCTACAACTAAAATATGTATATATGTGTGTGTGTGTGTGTGTGTGTGTACGTATGTGTGTATATATATATATAAAATCCTATGCCGCAAGCCTCTCTGGGAATCATCCTCCACCCATTCTCCCTGCCCCAGCCTCAGGGCACCCCGAGGCTATCCAACTTCCTTTAGGAGTCTGTCCCTTTATGGCTGTCCACACTGTCCCCCGGACAACCTTGGAGGGCCTGTGAGGCTGCTGTGGAGGGGGTGGCCTGTCTGGCCATGCATGCCCCCCAGCAGGTGTAGCCAGGGATGTTCATGGCATTGCTGGGCGCAGGGGACACCTTTCTCAGGGAGACTAGGACTCAGTCACAGGTGCTCTGAGGATGGATCTAAAACTACTGCTCTGAGTTCATTTCTGCTGCCGTTACAGAACAGCTGTTATAAGGAACAGAGATTGATTTCTTATACTTCTGGAAGCTGGGAAGATGGGGAGGAAGGAGGGGAACTAAGAAGGGGAGAGAAGGGAGCTGGGGTTGTAGCTCAGCGGTAGAGTGCTTGCCTCGCATGCATGAGGCCCTGGGTTCGATCCTCAGCACCACGTACAAGGCAATAAAATAAAGACATTGTGTCCATCTACAACTAGAAAAATATTAAAAAAAAAAAAAAGAAGGGGAGAGAAGGGAAGGGGACAGACTCATCCTTCTGTCAGGAGCTCTCTGCCAAAATAAGGGTATTCACCCTGTCCTGGGGGTGAGGCCCTCCTGCCTAGTGGACTCTTAGAGGGCCCACATCTCAACACTGGGGCATTTGGGGATTCAGTTGCCAATGCATGAACCCTGGGGGCATGTTCAAGTCATGGAAGTGATCTTGGGAGGAAAAGGCAAGCTGCTGAGGGTAAGGGATGTCTGGCACCATGATGGAGAAAGTTACAATGCCAGCCACCACATGGCCATGAGAAAGACCCGTGCAGACGGGAATGCCACTAGGTGGCAGAAGAGCAGGTGCCAGGGCTTCCGATTTATCCCCATGGTATTTCCTAACTGGGCTCATGGGCTCCCAGGCATTCATCACTTGTGTGCTTTGTCTGAACGAATACAATCACAAAACAGTCCCCTCCACCTCCACTACTGTCTTCAGGCTAAACCCAAGCTCCCTGCCCCCAGGGACCAGCCTGCTCATGGACCCCTGCAGCCTCCCTCCCCGTATCCAGGCCTTTGCGCCACCTGTGCCCTCTGCCAGAAGTGCCTCTCATCTGGTCTTTCTGGCTAAGCCGTACCCGTCTGATGTTTCTAAGGCAGTGGAGCAATGGGGTCAGTCTTGACTTTCAGAAAGAGTCCTCTGGGAACCCGAGCAAAGAGGAACAGCATGGAGGCGTACCAAGCCGCGCGCACATCCTGCATCCACACCTCCATCCACCAGTAGCCATGGCAACAGCTGTGCCTCACCTCAAGTCTTGGAACAATAGAATGGGGACAAGAGCACAGTTGTCTTGAGCCCCAGGTCGCCCACTTGGGGACACCTCCCTAGGATTCTTGAAGGTCCTGGGGACTCCCAAAGGTCATTCATTTTGCCCTCCATCATTCTCAGAGACCTTCAGAACAGGGGAAGCTGGGAGAAATCTTAGGGAAACTGAGGCCTCAAGAGGGCAGGAGATGGCAGACACAGTGACACAAACCTATAATCCCAGTGACTCAGGAGGCTGAGGCAGGAGGACTGCCTTGGCAATGTGGTGAGACGTGTCTCAAAATGTGAAACAAAACCGGGCGCAGTGGCGCAAGCCCGTAATCCCAGCACTTAGGGAGGCTGAGACAGGAGAATCGTGAGTTCAAAGCCGGCCTTAGCAACGGCGAGGCGCTAAGCAACTGAGACCCTGTCTCTACATAAAACACAAAATAGGGCTGGGGATGTGGCTCAGTGGTCGAGTACCCCTGAGTTCAATCCCCGGTACCAAAAAAAAAAGTGAAACAAGGGCTGGGGATGTGGCTCAGTGGCGGAATGTCCTGGGTTCAATCTCCAGGACCAAAAAATTAAAATAAATAAGGGAACGAGGAGAGAGGCCTTGTTGAAAGCTGAGGTGGGCAAAAGCCCAGTGCTCTCTAGAGCCCCCACCCCTGGCCAAAGACAGAGTTTCTGGAAATTTAGTGGTTGCCATGGATCCCCTGAGAGAGTCCCTATGGTCTGCAGGATCCCAGCTCACTGAGGGCGGCAGGGCTGCTGGGCCTGGCCAGAACCTTTGTGCACATACAAAGGCAGCCTGGGGCACACGGACGCCTGTCTACCCAGGTTGGCCTGGGCTGTCCTCTCTCTGGCCTTAGAGCCTCGTCTGCCTCCCAGGGCACAGCGCTACAGGAGGAGCCCGTGTGCCCCGTGTGTTCGTCTGTGTGGGACAGAGCACATTCATGTGCTGTGACAGGGGTCTGCGTGGGTCTGTTCAGAGGAGACTGGCCCAGGCAGGCCCTCAAGTCTTGCCCTAACTTGCTGGGGAGCCAGGGCAGGGCTGACTGTGTGCTCAGGTGTGCCCTGTAGGCTGGACCCCTCTTCCCATGGCAGACACGGAAGAAAGGGTTGGGATGGAGGCAGCAACCTTCTCCCTGGACGAAAGGGTGGCTGGGATGCTCTGGTGAGGACCTGCCAGTAACTGTGCATGGGATGTGGGGATGTGGGTCTCAATGTCAGTATCTGTAAAATGGCCAGTTGTGGTGGCCCATGGCTGTAATCCTAGCCACGCGGGAGAATCTCATGTTCATGGCCAGCCTGGGCAACAGCCACGCCCTGTGCAAAAAGGCTGTGGATGTAGGTCCGTGGTAGCGCCCTGGGTTTCGAAAGCCCAGTTTAAAACACTTGTTTAAAAATTTCTGTTTAAAAAAAAAGGTCTCGAGTGCTTAACCATTGGGGTGAGAAGGCATACATTAGTGCTTTGGGAATGGACCCCAGGCACCTGAGCCCCCAAATCTATTACCCCGAACCTCAGGCCCCTTGTGGGAACGCTGGCCGGCCAGCCAATTCTCCAGCGTCTGAGGAACAGCGGGGGAAACACCTGGCTTCCCGGTGGCTCTCCTTGCAGGCTGCCTCCCTGAGCAGGGAGTTCCTGGCTGCTGGCGGCTGTGAGGAAGTGAGATGAAGGGTGTGTAGACGGGGAGGGCGCACGGAGGTGCCGCACACATCTGCCCCCGCCCACCCACACAGCCCCCGCGGTCCGACTCTTCCTTCCCCGGGAAATGAGCCTGGAGCTCGCCTGCTACGACTCCCACGACGACGGGCAGCACGCGAAGGGAATCCTTAGGGGCACAACTCCCACCCCAGGCGTCTTCCCAAGGTCAGCGAGGGTCAGGTCAGAGGGGTCCTGGAACATGACTCGAGGAGCCACAAGGGGAGCCGCACACGGCGGGTACCGGGGGCGTACACGCGCCGGGACCCTGGCTTTGCCCCGCGGAGGCCGCTCCGGGTGCCCTAGGGGTTTCGGAGCCCCGCCCCCGGCCCGCCCCCGGCCCGCCCCCGGCGCCCTCAAGTTTCTGCGAAGTTTTCCTCGGGTCGGGCCGCGCGCCCCGCCCACCGGCCCGTGACGCAACAATGGTGCAGCGCGGCGGCCAATGGACGGCGGCGGGGGCCGGCGGCGCGGGCCAATGGCGGTGGCGGACAGTCCCGCGGTCCTGTCGGCCCGGGCCGCACTGCGCCGCCCGCCGCCCGCCGCCCGCCCGTCCCCGGCACCGGCACCGCCGCCCAGCGACCCGGCGGCGGCGGCTCAGAGCTCGGCTGCGGCGGGCGCGGGCGGCGGCAGCTGCCGTGCGCTCCGCGCTGAGACCTCCGCCTGCCCGCCCGCACGGGGACGGCGCGCTCCAGCCCGCAGCGGGGACCGGGACGCTCCACCCGCCGCCCCTCGCGGTGAGTCCCCCGCGGCTAGCAGCCCGGCCCGGCCGCCGTCCCCTCCCCGCCGGCACGCGCGGTGCAGCCCTCGCCGCTCCCGCCACCGGCCCGCAGACACCGGGGCTCGCCGGGTGCCCCGCCGCCGCCGGGGTCGCACCGTGCCCGCTGGGAGGGGCGGGGAGCTGGGGGCGGCACGGCCCGCGGCTCTGTCCTGGGGCCCAACCTCGTCATGGAGGCGCGGCGGTGACTCTGCCCAGTGACGTGGGGCGGCCGAACTTTACGTAACGCGCCCGCGCCCCACGCGTGCCCGCACGGTGCACCTGGGGCGCCGAGGCCCTGACCCCCGGAGGGCGAGTGCCGCATCCCAGCGCACGTGCCCACCTCTGTAGCCCCGTTGCTGCGAGTGGTCCACCCACTGTGTGGGGCTGTGGCCTGCCTGCTGCCCCAGGCCCCTCCTGACTGAAGGCTCTCCTTTGCCCGAAGGCAGTAGGGTGGTGGGTCCGGGGCTCAGATAGGGGCTTGGGCTCAGAAGGCAGAGCCAGAGTTCATGCTGGGGTCTTCACCATGTTGGAAATGAGTCCGAAATAGAACGCAGGAGACCTGGGTTCTGGTCCTACCCCAATCATGACTTGGTGACTGACCTTGGACAAGCTTGTCCCCTGCTGGTAAATGGGTGGCAGTACCAGCGTCATGTGTGAAGAACAAGAGAGGCCGCTGACCTGGAGGGGACTGCAGACTGGAGTGCAGCCTCTAGGTTGACTTCACCCTTGGTCTCCCAGGTCGCCCACCGGGAGGAGATGTAGGCTCGGAGCCACTCCTCCACTCACCCTGCTGGGGTGCCCAGCCAGCCACTGCCCGCCGCAGTGCACTCCCTCTATTACAGATGAGCAAGCTGAGGTTTCCTGAGGGAAGGTGAAATACAATCACGGAACCTGGTGATCGCGTGTCAGGAACCAGGTAGGTGTGATCAGCCGGCGAAGAGGCTCGGGGCCCGGCCCGACTGTGGTAAGGGATCATAGGGCAGCTGAGGTGGGGTCGCAGTCGGGAGGTAAGGGTGGAAAATGCATTTGGCTCAGGTTGAGATATGGGCCTGAGTTTTCCTGTCAACTATCCGGTTTTTATTTGGGGTTGATTGAGCCTGGCTGAGGTGGGGACAGGCGCTCTTTGACAGGTCCCTGGGCTGCAGAGGGGTGGGGGGACTTTGAAGACTGGGCCAGCTTAGGATTTTTTCAGCAGGGGTACCAGAGAGCAAGGCATTTTCGGGGAAGGAGATCAGGTGCTGCCAGATGGAGGAAGCATCTTGGTTCTGGGGCTAGGGACCCTGGAGCTGGGGGCAGTGACTGCAGGGGCCAGGCTGAGGCAGGAGGCAGGTGGGAGAGCCCCAGACACAAAGCTCAAGGCCCCAGTGGGGTATGGGGTAGGTGGGACCACCCACGCCAGAGGTGATGAAGCCCAGTCCTCTCTCACTGCGCTTTTTGCCCTCAGGTGGTCTTCTGTGGCCCATGCCTTGAGGCCGCCAGCATGCCTTGGGACGCAAGGCCTGGGGGCGGTGCGGACAGCGGGCCCGAGGGTGCGGGCGCAGCGCGCTCACGCGCGCAGAAGCAATGCCGGAAGTCATCTTTTGCCTTCTACCAGGCGGTGCGCGACCTGCTGCCCGTGTGGCTGCTGGAGGACATGCGCGCTAGTGAGGCCTTCCACTGGGATGAGCGCGGGCGCGCGGCGGCCTACTCGCCTTCAGAGGCGCTGCTCTACGCGCTGGTGCACGACCACCAGGCCTACGCACATTACCTGCTGGCCACCTTCCCGCGGCGCGCACTCGCGCCACCCAGCGCCGGCTTCCGCTGCTGTGCCGCGCCGGGGCCGCACGTGCCGCTGGCTGTGCGCTACAACCGCGTGGGCATCCTGCGCCGCATCCTGCGCACCGTGCGCGACTTCCCAGCGGAGGAGCGCGCGCGCCTTCTGGACCGGCGCGGCTGCAGCCGCGTGGAAGGTGGTGGCACATCGCTGCACGTGGCCTGTGAGCTGGCACGCCCCGAGTGTCTCTTCCTGCTTCTGGGCCACGGCGCCTCGCCTGGCCTCCGTGATGGTGGTGGCCTCACACCGCTGGAGCTACTGCTGCGCCAGTTGGGCCGCGATGCAGGCTCTGTCCCTGCCGCTGGGGCGGCCTCTTCCGCCACCCCCGCCACCACTGTGTCTGGGGAGCCGCGCCAGCGCCGCCTGCTACTACTTGACCTACTGGCGCTGTACACCCCTGCGGGTGCTGCTGGCCCGGCCCGCCGCGAGCTGCTGGGCGACCGACCGCGCTGGCAGCGGCTTCTGGGCGAGGACAAGTTCCAGTGGCTGGCTGGCCTGGCGCCGCCATCTCTCTTCGCACGTGCCATGCAGGTGCTGGTCACCGCCATCTCTCCTGGCCGCTTCCCTGAGGCCCTGGATGAGCTGCCGCTGCCGCCCTTCCTGCAGCCCTTGGACCTCACCGGCAAGGGCTAGACCTAGAGGGTGCTGGGTTTGGGGACAGAACTATTTTCAGAGCATTGTACCTGGCCCTTTACATATACTGATCTCTGTACAGAAGAATCTGCTCCGTCTGTCAACTGCCATGGGGCAAGGCGCCCATGGTTTTCTGGGTGCAGCTGGGCCCAGCTCCCCATGTTCCTGCCAAGTGGGGCTCGGGTCGTACACTCCCCTCGTTGCCTAGCCCTGGGAAGGGGTGAGGACCAGCCTTCCACTTATATCTGGAGCTGGGAGTGTCCCAAAGAGGGTGGCAGCTGAGCTGAGCAGGAATTGAGAAGGCACAGGGGGAGGGGACCGACGTGTCCAAGCAGGGGGACGGAATGTGCAGAGGCCTGGAGGCCAAGAGGATAGGCCCTGTGGGGAGTTACCACAGGAGGCCTTCCTAGCACACTCCCAGTGGGGCCTGGACTTGATCCTGCAGTCGAGGGAGGACAGGCAGGGCTGGGCAGGTTGCTGTGCCAGGAGCTGGGCAGAGGCCTGACCCAGGCTGTGCCTTGTACCCCCAATCCACTCTGGCCTCGAGCCCCTTGGGTGTTGCTGGCTGTCGCTGGCTTTCGGTGTGTCCCACTGATAGCTGACTCACCCAGGCCTGGCTCTGACTGTCGCTCCCTTTTGCTCTTTATCCACGACTAGCAGGCATCATTTCCTGGGGCTCATGCTTTTCAGCTCAGTCATTGTACCTGGTAGGCCCAGGCCTGTCCCCTGCTTGATTTCCCCTCCTGGGATTAGGTGTGCCCTCCTCCAGGCCCATCCTCCTGGCCCACGTGCCCTTGCCAGGGCACCTGTTGCCTGTCTTGGACCCAGTGTACCTGAGGGTAGCCTGCCTATCTGGTGGCAGAGTCCAGGGGGTGGGGCTGCAGGAGGGAGGGTGGGGAAGGCCTGGACAACAGATCTTGCCTGGGGACCTGGACCTGATACCCACTTTCAGAGTGACCTTTGACAAAACGTCTGCCCTGGGCCCTGATTTTCCTATCTTGTCTTCAAGGGATTTTGGACCATCTCTAAGCTTACTGCCAACCCTGAGAAGGGTGTTCCCCCACTGTGTGGGGTCAGTGGGTGCACAGCCCTGGTGGGGATGGGGGAGGAGGAGATGAAGGGGGTGCATAACCCTCAGCCCAGATCCGGACTGGACAGAGGCTCCCCTCCCCCCTTGCTGTGTCCTGGACCAGCTGGACAGCCTCTCTGAATCTCTGCCCTTGGTGGCGGTGGATACTCACTTCCTAGCCCCAAGTCAGGGCATCAGTCTCCCTGGTCCTCTGGGAAGTCCCAGGGCCTCACGATAAGGATACTATGGCAGGGGACTTTTAACGTCCTTTGAAGGACAGGAGTAGGCTGCAGGGGCTCCTGGGGGTGGGGCCTGGCAGGCTTCTGGGAGCCGGTGCAGGCCAGCAACTCTGGAAAGCTGGACAGCTGTCAGGAGTGTGGACTTTATATCTCCCCTGCCTGGTGCTGTCCTCTGGGTCAGTCCATCCAGGCCTAGGTGTCCCTGTACCTTCCCCCTTTTAGTGATGATCTTTGAGTCCCTGGCCTGGGGAGGGCCCCCCTACAGAAACCCTTGGGGCAACCCTGAGGAGGTAGATATGGGATCCTGCCATCTGGAGGAATTGTGGGCACCATGGCAGGAAGTCCCGGCTGAAGAAAGGTGCGGGGCAGGGCCTGGGGCTCAGGGTGGTTTGGTTCAGGTGCTCTGTGGGATAACAGTGGTTGTGGGAACATTGCCGAGTGACTGGTTGACCCCTGTGCCTGCATGGGCAAGGAGGCAGAGGCAGGGACACCTTGGCCTTCACTGATTGAGGTGGGTGAGGCAGGGCACAGGGAGTCACAGGAGGCCAAGGACTAGAGTGGAGCCTGACCCTGACACAGCTCAGCATCCTGCCTGGCCCAGCCCTCTGCCCTTTGGTGGAGCAGAGAGCCTCAAGCAGAGCCAGCAGATAAGCAGGGCCTTGGGTTATTTGGTGCCTGCTGCTGGGAGAGCGAGGGACCCCACAGCTTGGCTTGTCACACCCAGGAAGGGCTGTGGGGACCCTGGTGCATCTGTCACTGTTATCATCCTGATGGTGAGCTTGTAGGACTCAAGGCAGACCCAGAGGATTGGGAGGGTCAGAGCCAGCCAGGCCCAGGCCCTTGGCATACAGCAGCTCTGCTCTTGGTCTCTGGCCGGTGACTGGATGACTTCTCCCAGTAGCCAGCCCAGGACAAGCCTCGTTCTCTGCAACAAAGCACGTTGGTTTGTTGGTCCATTTCATAAACGTCACTACTCTCTCCCTCCATGTATGACCAAGTGTCCAGCAGTGTTCCAGGAACCCTGAACCTCAGCTCATTAAGAGTTCAGAGACCAAGCTGGGCACGGTGGTGGTGGTGCAAGCCTATAATCCCAGCACTTAGGGAGGCTGAGACAGGACAATTGGAAGTTCAAAGCCAGCCTCAGCAACAGTGAGGCGCTAAGCAACTCAGTGAGACCCTGTCTACATAAAACACAAAATAGGACTGGGGATGTGGCTGAGTGGTCAAGTATCCCTGAGGTCAATCCTTGGTACCAAAAAAAAAAAAAGGTTCAGAGACCAAGCTAGGGGCAGTGACGCATGCCTTACCAGCAACTTGGGAGGCTAAGGCAGGATGGAAAGTTCTAGGCCAGCCTGGCCAACTTAGTGAGACCCTGTCTCAAAATAAGAATTGGGGATGGGCTTAGTGGTAGAGTGTCCCTGAGTTCAATCCCCAATAGTACAAAAACAAAACAAAACTGTGTATTAAAAGTACTACCCCTTCGATGCACACTTGGTACATGTGTTTCTTTTTGAAGGTGATACGGTTATTTGGGCAAAAATTTTAAAATTTATGCAGACAGATTTATTATCTTTATGACTTCTGGGATTCTGTTTGTCTTTTTGTTTTTGTGGTGCTGGGGATTGAACTCAACGGGTGCTCTAAAGCACCTGTCACACCCAAGGTAAAACTACTTCTTCTGTTCATTCTTTAATTTTTTTGGTACTGGGGATTGAACCCAGGGACGCTTAACCACTGAGCCACATCCCCAGCTCCTTTTTGTATTTTATTTAGAGTCAGGGTCTCACTGAATTGCTTAGTGCCTCGCTAAGTTGCTGAGGCTGCCTTTTTTTGTTTTGTTTTTTTAAAATTTTTTTTAGTTGTTGATAGACCTTTATTTTATTTGTTTGTATGTGGTGCTGAGAATCGAACCCAGTGCCTCACGCATGCTAGGCAAGTGCTCTACCACTGAGCTACAACCCCAGCCCCTGAGGCTGCCTTTGAACTCGCGTTCCTCCGGCCTCAGCCTCCCAAACCGCTGGGATTACAGGCATGCCCCACTCTTAATTGTGCAGGCTGGCTTTGAATTTATTATCCTCCTGCCTCAGCCTTCTGAGTCACTGGAATTATAGGTGTGTACTGCCACACCTGGCTATAATTTATGTATTTAACCCAGGGGCAATTTACCCCTGAGCTACATTCCCAACCCTTTTACTTTGTTTTAAATTTTGAGACAGGGCCTCATTAAGTTGCTAAGGGCCTTGCTAAATTGCTGAAGCTGGCCTCAAACTTGTGATCCTCCTGTCTCGGCCTCCTGAACCACTGGGATTACAGGCATGTGCCAGTTGTAAATAAGATTTTAAATTGTTATATTTGACTCAAGTAGCATTAATATAGTAAAGAGTTAATGTTAAGCTAGATGTGGTGGTGCATGCCTGTAATCCCAGCACTTAGGGAGGCTGAGACAGGAGAATCATGAGTTCAAAGCCAGCCTCAGCAAAGGCGAGGTGCTAAGCAACTCAGTGAGACCCTGTCTCTACATAAAACACAAAATAGGGCTGGGGATGTCGTTCAGTGGTCGAGTGCCCCTGAGTTCAATTCTGGCACCCTTCCCCAAGAAAGAGTTCATGGTACAGATAGGTGAATTTTAAAAAAATGTATATTTATTTTTGGAATAAATAATATATTTACATGGCTCAAAATTCAAAAGATATAAAAAGGTCTATACTTACAAGCAACCGCTGTACCAATTTCTTGTCCCCATACAGACTGTTTCTTCTGTCCCCAGCTTTGCCCTGGAATCATGAAGTCTCAAACCTGCAGGAGGCTGGTGAAGGAGTGCCTTTCCACAAGGCTGTCACCCTCCTCCTTCCTCTCCTCAGAACCAGTCGCAGCCACTCCCAGGGGATTCCAGACAGTCTGGTGGCTGCTTGGGGGCACTGCACAGCCCTTGCCCGGGCCTGGCCTCTTTGGCACAGGCTGCTTTCATGGCTGCCCTGCGAGGAGCGGCTGGACGTTCCCAGGTGCAGTTCTGGAGCACAGGTTTCCGGTAGTGCAGTTCGTGGGCACGTGTGCGGGTCCTGGGCTTTGGCACCGCGCCGGCTGGAAGTGTTCAGTGCCCGAGTGCTTGTGTTCTGTTCCTCCTAGGGTCCGGATGAGGCCTCGAGGTACACGTTCTGCATCAGGGTCTCACTTGTCACCGCTTCCCTCTCAGTTTTATTTTTGGTGCTGGGGATGGAACCCAGGGGCTCCACCACTGGGCCACACCCCCAGCCCTTTTTCACATTTCATTTTGAGACAGAGTCTCACTGAGGTGCTTAGGGACTTGCTAAGTTGCTGAGGTTAGCCTCAAACTGCAGTCCTCCTCCCCAGTCTCCTGAGTTGCTGGGATTACAGGCGCGGACCACCGCACCTGGCTCCCTTTTTTAATTTATGAGAGGTTTGTAGGTTGGTTTGAGCTTGTGGCACTGGGGGTTGGATGCAGGGTCTCATACACGCCAGGCAAATGCTCTCACTGAGCCACATCTCCAATCCTGTTCAGGGTTTTTGATTTAGACTTTACATTTTGAAGAAATCAAACCTGTACCTGGCCTTTCTTTCATGGCCTTCCTATCATTTCTATTCAGAAGCCATTTAGAAGCCAGAATTTTCCCCTGATTTCTTCAATCCACTTGCTATTATTTTGCCAGAATGGAGCAGGGGACCACATTGGCTGTGTACCCCCACTCGCATCTACGGCACCTCCATCTTGCATCTCTGTGGACCTGGGCTGCATGGTGCCGTGGGCCTTTGACAGCCTGTGCAGTACTTGACGTGCCAGCCCTCCTGGGTCTCCGGTCACCGCTCTTTACAGTTCTAACCTATTTATGAAGCAGCATCAATCAGCTGAGCTCCAATACCAGCGCTCCCTGCGGGACCGTGAGCATGTTAACCCCCGGGTCTCACGGGGATAGTGGAGGCTGAGGCTGAGACCCCAGCAGCACACCTGGCCATCACGGGGCCTTGCTGTCTCTTTGGTTATCTGGGGCATCCTGACTGAAAATGAGCTGCACCTGTAAATTTTTCCATGGGGGACTGCTGTCTCCATGTCGTGTCTGGTCTTCGTTCTAGAGCGTGAAACGTCTCCCTTCAGTCAGGTTTTCTTTGATGTCTCTAAAGCCTGGCCGTTACTTGACACGGGTCTCACATTTCTTGTTCAGGTGGCTTCCTGGAACCCTGGATGTGGTCTTTTTCAGATGTGAGTTCCCAGTAGGGCACTTCTTGAATACGGCTGTTTGTTGGCCAAGGACACAAACCCCACAACTGCCCCTGGTCCCATGAGGGGAAACCCTGTGCTACACCCCACTTTAGGGTCGTTCTTCTCAGGCCACCTTGGGTGCGCCCAGCTCTGGAGCAGCCATCAGCGTGATACCTCCTGGACACACTGGTGCACATTTCAACACCCACCAGGTCATGAGGCCAGGTGGCAGCACCCTCCTGGCAGTGCGGTGGGCTGGTGGCGTCTCCCAGCACAGTCCCTGGGAAACATCTAAGAACGTGCCTTCTCCCAGCTCAAGCATCAGACTTGACCAGGTTTGGAAAAAGTCTAGTTTATTGCACGATCTCAAAGCACAACTAAAAATTGAAACCAGAAAGAAAATTATACAAAGCACAGAAGCTAAAAGTAGTCTGAAAGTACCAACCAGACTTGGGTTTAATTGCACTAAGGTCCCACGGGTTTAGGAGGGCGCTGCCACCCGGGCGGAGCGGGCAAGGCACAACAGATGCAGAAGGGCGGCCCACCGGGGGCGCCTCGCAGTGGCCAAGCTCTTACTAAAAGGGCTTGTAAGAGTGAAGTGGGCTCAGCATCTCCCGCTGAGATCTGAAAGGCTTCCCTCCCCATGGCTGACGGGCCCGTCCCAAGGCCTGTGGGGGCTCCCAGCCTGGGCAAGGCGGAGTGGAAGCAGCCAGCCAGGAGCCCAGCTGGGAGCTGCCAGGAGCGGGCTCAGGGTGGACGTGTGGCGGGACGGCCTCATCCTGAAGCTCAGACGCCTGTGGACTACAAAGCCCACCAGGATGAGGCCACAGCAACTCTCAACAACAGGCACTGGTGTCACCTGCCCAGGCATTTGACTCAAATGCCTGCCCAGGGCACTAGGCCATGCTGCCAGTCAAGGACATGCTGGGGATGGCCACCACTCTGAAGCCACAGCCAAGACAGGACAGGCTCAGGCTAACCCTTGAGGAAGGACAGAAGGCCTCCCCGTATCCTCAGAGATACACTTCTCTTCTAAATTTGTAAGATTTGATTTCAAATGAGGTATCTTATGCAGGTTTGTAATATAACAAAGAAGGCAACCACTAGGAGATCTGTCCTCTGAGGACACGCCTGGCTTTGTGACATCCACCAGCAGCATTAAACAGCACTCCAAGTACATTTCTAAGCTAGCTACTGCACCCGGCTCCCCTGCGCCTGACTGGCACCCTCTTGGGCCAGGCCACCTGAGACAGGGCATGGACCTCCTCACCCAGTTTGCTCCCAGCCCTCACTGTCCTGGTGAGGGGCACAGCCTGCCGCGCAGGCGGTGAGGCGTGGCGTGCGCGCCTGTGTGCAGCCTGCACGGCCGCTGCCCGCGCTCCAAGGCTGACGGCCCGGGTTCCCTTGGTGCAGGGAATGTGCCCTGCAGCCTGCCTCTCTCGGGGACGGAGCGGGGCCTGTGGGGGAGAGGGCACTGTCACCAGGCACGTCCCGAGGCTGGAGGGCACTGATCTGCAGCTGCGCTGAGCCCAGGGCGACCGATGTGGAGTCTGGGGTGCCCTGTTGCCTTTGCTGGCTACAGGCGTCCCTGGCTCCTGGCTCAGACGCGTCCTGTTCACCAGGTCGTCTCCCACACACAGGACGTGGAGTGCTGGGAACCTGACCGCAGCACACGGGGAACTAGTGCATGCAATTGGGCAGCGGCCACTGCACCCACTTGGAGGTGACCTTGGCAAGAGGTCAGAGGTGCTGGAATGAGATGGAAACAAACACGGAGGAAAGCAAGTGTGGGGCATCCAGCTGGACCAGACGGGTCCGGACAGCGTGGAGGCGGCGCCGACGAGTGAGCGGCTTAGAAATCAGCAGTGTCCACCACAGAACCGTGGCTTCCTCCCTCCTGAGTGGCTGCCCAGGGCTCCTTCAGATGACCTCCCATTCGTCCTCCAGTTCCTCAGGGTGGGTGGTGGCCGCCTGGCTGCTCTTCTTGGTGCCATGTGAATGGCTGAACGTCTTAGTCAGCCGCTGGAGGAGGTAGCCCAGAGGGCCCACTGCCCACAGGTCATCTGACGCGGTCACTGCAGGACAAGAGCCAAGTACAGACGGTTTTATCACACGGCTGGGGTGAAGGGCACAGGTGGGCTCAGGGACCTGGACAAGCCACTTCCCCAGTTGTGCTTCATTTTCTCAACTTTAAAATGGTTGCACAGCATCCTGTTCCAGCCCAGAAGCCTGAGAGAGCCAGGTGTTCAGGTCCCTCCAGTGCTGGTCCCACCCTCAGTCTGGCTTGGGAGTGCAGTTGGGTGGGAACAACTTTGAGAGCTCCTCTGACATGGCCCATGGGGCCCTGAGGATCCTAGGGGACACTACGCCTACCATGCCCTGGGTACTTGCCTGTGAAACACGAAGCGTTTCCAGGAATTTTCTTCCAGTAGTCTCCGGCGGGGTTTTTGTCTGTGATGCCGTAGCGGCGGGCCAGGTCACCATTCGGACAGCGGGCCCACACGGTCCTGGTACTCAGTGCCAGTTGGCAGGCCTGCAACCCTGTGGGAAACCGGGCATCCTGCTCAGCACCTGAGCGCGTGGGATGGGGCACCCCTCCCCGACAGCTCTCTGGGATCTGCCCTTGCCTACCAGTACTTCCTGCATGACAGGGTGCCTTGCACCACACTGGGCCCTGAGGGGTAGGATGCCCACTGTGGGGCTGGCCACGCCATGAACACCTGAAGCCAAAGGACAGAATGGTCTGGCTGGCGTGAAAGCTGTCATGCTACTAGAGCACCAGTAAGGCGGTTCGTCAGGGAGTGAGTACATGTTTATTTTGGTAATGCAGCTTGAACTCAGGGGCACTCGACCACTGAGCCATATCCCCAGCCCTATTTTGTGTTTTATGTAGAGACAGGGTCTCACTGAGTTGCTTAGCGCCTCACCCTTGCTGAGGCTGGCTTTGAACTCGTGATCCTCCTGTCTCAGCCTCCCTAAGTGCTGGGATTACAGGCGTGTAATTATTTTGAGACAGGATCTTGCTAAGTTGCTTAGGCTGGTCTTGATCTTGTGATCCCCCTGCCTCAGCCTCCTGAATAGATTACAGGCGTGTGCTGCCATGCCTGGCTCAGGGAGTACTTCTGAGATACTTGTCTGTGCCCTGCCTCAGCAGAACACCAGGCTATGAGGCTGCGGGTCGAGCAGCCCCACGTGGGTGCCGCCACAAACATGCTGGATGACGACAGCGGCCATGTGAGGGGACAGTGGGGTGGTCTCATGGCTCCTTCCTACCAGGCACGTGCTCCCAGTCGGTCCCCACGGGCATCTCCTCGGTGATCCCGGTTCGGACGTGCACATTCCACCTGCTGTCGAGGGCCCACAGCATCTGGTCGTTGGGGCTGGAATGGACGCTGACCAAGGTGACCCCAGCAGGCTGGAAGCATGAAGGGACTTTTCTCAGGGAAGGAGGGAGAGGGGTGACAGAAGGCCGGAGGTGTAGGGAACTGAGGACACATGGATGACCGCAGGGCATGAGGCCTGACGTGCTCTGGGCAGAGCAGCAGGTGAGCACACCTTGAACAGCAAGGTGGAGGTGCCCCACCCTGGCACCATCTCACAGCAGAGGCTCGCCAAGCCACCCTAGAATGCCAGGCAAGCCAGCAGGGGACCTGTCTGCACAGCCAGCCAAGCCTGAAGCTGGAGGCGGAGAACTGCAGAGGCCTCAGGTCAAGGCGGAGGAGCCACGTGAGAGGGAGCAGGGAGAACTCTGGCTGCGCCACCGGCTGCCCTGCTGATGGCAGCAGGGTGCTGCCTCCTGCTCCAGCTGCCTTCTGTCTTTGCCCTTGGCAAGTGACACTCCCTACTGCCTGCACCATGGAACGAGGAGAGCCAGGCGGGGGCTGGATCCTGGGCGGACACAAGGGCCTCTGCTCCTCAGGCAGCCTTGGCCCAGACCTTTCATCTCCCGTCCACTGGCCAGCTCCAGCCTGTCCCAGGGCTGCCACCCCTCGGCTGAATGAAGCCTCTGTGCTCGAGAGGGCAAAGCCACGTGGGGGTCCAAGACTCTGGTCACCAGCAGTGCTGATGAGTGGCCAAAGCCCTGAGGAGCTGGCTGTCTCCCACTGCTGTTGCTACCTCTCCTGGACTCTCAGCTGTCCTGTGCACCGTGGCCTCGGCACCCTCCTGCCTCCCTGCCTCCCTGCCCTGCACTTGGCTCTCTGGGGCTGCTGTCAGTATGGTTACGCTACATGCTTGGTGCCACGCTCTGTCCAGGGAGCTGTCTCAAGGCTGATGTCACACCCCTGGTGGCTCCAGTTGCCAGACACTCTCAGGGCATGTCCGGGGTGGGGGTTCACCTGCTCCTGCCCCCATCGAGGCACATTCATGGTCTGCCTACACTCCTCACCCTCTGTCTGCCCTGAGTGGGGGCTTCCTGTTGGCTGAGTGAATAAATGGGGAGTACCAAGTCCCCTGTACCTCAGCTCCAGGGCCAGTTGGTCCCAAGAGGTACCCAGAGGATTCAGACAGAACCTCAAGGAGGTGGGCACGTCACCACCAGGAACCTGTCAGCGCTGGCCTTGCCTGCCACTTGGTTCTCTAAGTAGCCCACGTCTGGTCCTTTCAGAGCTGGATGAGACCTGAGGTTGCTGCGTGGCTTGGCATCTCGCAGCCACTCTCGCCACACTTCCAGAATAGGGACCTCACTGCCTCCTCTCCCACCCAGGTCTGCCTCTGGCTGTTGGAAAGTTCTCTCTCACAATGAGAGGTGGATGCGTATCTCCAGCCTGTCAGCACAGGCCACATGTACACTTGTGACATTCCAGAAGAGCAGCAGAGGAAACAGACGTCATGGGCTGTGTGTGCAACCATGCCAAGTGGAGCTGCGGCTCCTTCACATGTTCTCTGGGTGCACAGACACCAGGCACTGGACTATCACTGTGTGGGGGAACAGGAGAGGCAAGGCCAACCTCCGTTCCTGTTAGTGGGGAGGAGAGGATGGGGGAAGTGGGGGGTAGCTGCCTGACAGTAGCGTTAGTGAGGGGGTGGCGCTAGCGTTGAGGCCTGGAGGACACAGGGCTGCTGTGGGTGACGGAGGAGGAGGGAAGGCTGGGGAGGACAGTGGTCATGCTACCAAACCCGCCCCTGTAGGCCAGATGGTGGGGGGGGCACAAACCAGAGTGGCACTGGAAACCAGGCACTCTCAAAGGTCAACCCCAGATGCACTGGCAAGGTCAAGGGACAACTATACGCCACACATGTCACTGGTCTACTTTGGTGACAGAATGCCCATGGACCATAGACAGAGCCACAGAGAATCCTGGCCCACCCCCGACTCCTGGCCCTGGGTGCTGGCTGGACGAGGGTCCACTGCACAGGGGCATTCCCTCAGCTCTATTCAATCTACAGTTTGGCCCTTGAGCCCTTTTTTTCCATATCGCGCCTATTTCTCTGCCATGGACCTGGGGTCCGAGGTACAGATTGGGAGAGGGCTGCTCGAGGTCCAGCCACAACCCTACAAAGGGTGAAGGGGCTCCAGCCAAAGGAGGGGAGAGGCTGGCACCCATGAGGATGCACTGCAGTCCCACAGCAGAGGCCGGCAGAAGCGTGCCCACACCTGGGCACCACCTGCATACCTGGCCGGTGTTGACCACCACCATCCTTGGGGAATGCACAGTACACCAAGTGCCAAGGCCTCAGGGATGTGCTGTGTGCTTGAGGGGGACACACTACCAGCACCCCCAGCCCGCACGGAGCTGGCACGGTAGGCTGTGGCTGCCTGCAGACTCTTCAGACCCACTTGAGAGCAAGGCTGAGGCCTGTTCCCTAGGACTTGAGCTGTGCCTTCTTCCACCAACGGGCCATGAGGCAAGCGGCACAGGCAGGCCATGCCTGGCCTTGAGGAGCAGGCAGAGCTGGCCGGCTCTCAGCCTGAGCTGCCTTGGAGGCCTGAGGCTGAGGAGCTTGCTCCCTCTGCGCCCCAGGAAGCCAGCTGGAGGCAAGCCTGGGCTTAATCTCCCCAGGACCCACCAGTGTCCAGACTAGAGGAGCAGATGAGCAGTTCCTGCTGGCCTCCACCCTGGTCCTGACCCAGAGATGCAGATGGAGCAGTAACACTGTTGGTCGAAGCCACTGACTTTTGGGGAAGTGCATTATGGAGAATGAGATGGAGGGAATGAGACTTGGCAGTGATGCAGGGGGAGGGACAAGGACAGGAAAGAAGGAAGTGGAACTGTGGCGGGGGGGTGGAGAAGGTGCTGGAAGGATAGCAGGTGGCAGAGGATGTCCCCCATGACCAGGCAGATCCAGGCCAGATGCCCCTTCTCTCCTTTCTCCATCTCTTGTGAAAGGATCTGAAGCAAGACGCCCCCACCTCCTATGGCCCGCCCTGCTAGGACAAAGGGGACCGGCAGTGCTCCGGGTCTCCTTGCCAACAGAATGCACAGGAAGTCCTGGCCTGGGTCAGCCCCAGGCCAAGGCTCCATCTCCGTGGACCAATCATGCCCTGCCGACATGTGCCCTGCACATGCCCATGGTCACTTGGCAAGCTTCTACCCACCTTCGTGACCCTACCACATCACCTTCCCAGCTTCCCGTGGGGACCCCCGTGTCACCCATAAGCTCCCTGAGGGCAGAGACCATGTCTGTTCCCTCTGTTCACTCAGTGACCAGCCCAGGGTCTGGCTCTTGATGCTGAGGAGGACCCAGGGCTACCGGCAGCCACCACCGTGTGCCTGGGTCCAGGAGCCGCACTTTCTCTTGTGCAATAATTTAAAAAACAGTGCATTTTGCCACAATTAAAGAAAAGAAATAAAAAGTAGCTGAGCCATGGTTATGGCAGTTATTACCAGGCACTGGGCGGAGGGTCCTGGGATTTCTATTCTTTTGCGTTTTCTGTAGCACTGGGGGCTACATCCAGAGCATGCCACTACGGCGCGTCATCCGCCTCCACCTCCCAAGTTGTCGGGATCACAGGCATGAGCCACCGGAGCTGGCTCTTTTTTCTTTAAGATTCAAAGTCTTTATTTCTAGCATCACCCACGCACGAACTGGACAGCTCTAGGTGGCCACCTCCCCCACTACTGCAGCTTTTCCCGAAATATTGAGCCCTGTCCTACTGGTCCAGTCCACTACTGGTCCACTACAAGTGGAGGTGCAGGGGTGCACATGTGGGGTATGTGCTGGAGGGAAGCCGTAAGTTCTGTGCCCCTCCTTGCAAAGACCCCAGATCCTGCTGGGTGTGCTGTAAACAGAGGAGCCTTCTTCAGGCCCTTGCTCTGAGCACACCCTTCTGTTCCTTACAAACGCACATGTGTCTACAATCATCGCCATTTCTTTTATAAATTATGGTAATAGACACATAATGCAAATTTTGCTATTAGTGACATTAAGTACATTCACATCAATCCCCAGTACCAAAACCAAACAAAAAAAGTAGCTAGAATTTTGGCTTACTCATATTAAAAATTCATAGAAATGCAAAAAAGGAATGAAGGACAACATAAAATGGAGCAAATAAGGAGTTTAAGAACTGTGTCTAGTGTGGTAAGCTGAGAAAAGGGAGAGGAGGCAGAGGGGAAGAGAGACACGCCCATGCAGGGCTGTGCTTGTTTCTTTTAAGTGTCCTTTAAAGGCAGGTTGTAGGGCGGGAGGGGGTTGGGGGGAGCTCTTTCTGGGCGCGGGGAATGATTTAATTATAGCCATCAACTACTTGGATGTTCGTGGATCAAAGGAGCTGCTGGTAGCTGTAAAGCTGCTTTAAATAAGACCTTGTGGGAACGAAAGAAGCTGCCCCATGCTCCCTAGCAGCAAAGCTCCAGGAGGGGTGCCAGTTAGGGACAAACAGAGCAGATGTCCCTTTTCTTGAGCCACCAAAGTCCAGGACGTGACACCGCTCTTTTCCAACATTCAGAATCTCTAATTGGAACCTCTGGGATCTTGACTGGACAGAGAGAAGGGCTGAGTGTGCCCATGACTAGACACAGAGTGAGGGGCCGAGTGTGCCCACGACTAGACAGTGTCTCCCAAGCTGTGGATAAGACCCTGCTGCTGGTGTGCGCAGCAGCCCGAGCCAGAGATGGTTCTCAGGTCAAGGGGTTCTTCTGAGTGTCAGGCGCTTCATCTGGACAAGGGGAGCCATGAAGGAGATGGTCTGTCCTGGACCGGGGCTGGCCCATCTGCGAGTTAGCGCACAGTACTTGGTAAGCCGCCTCCACCAGTGTAGGCGGGCCTCGCACTCCCTGCCAGGGGAGGGGACTCTGCCCACCACAGGGGGGCAAGAGGCTGCAGTTGCCTCATTCTGCAGCAGGCACGGTGGCAAGGGCATGATCCGGATGTGGTCCCAGCCCCACCAGCTGGCAACTCTCTCTGGAGACCACTTGCCACCGGCATCTACTGGACCACAGGCATCACATGCAGGGCTATTTTGCCCGGTCCAAGGCCTCACATGGCCCTGGCCCCTCATGGTGTGTCAGCTGGATGGCTTCAGGCTCCTCCCTGGGGCTGCTATGATCGTGGGCACCAGCATGCATCTGCCCTACCTGCTAGCCCCCAGTGGTTCCCAACAGGCTCTTCCCCTGGGGCCAGTGACCCCCCCCCCCCCCGGGGCCCTGGGTGTCCCCTGCTAGACTGGGCAGGGTCCAAGGAAGGGATCACACTCTGCATTTTCACTAATCGTACACCTTAATGAATTAGCAACCAGAGGACAGCAAGACCTGGGACCCCAGCTGAAATGTGAAAAGGTAGGGCAGTTAAATTAATTCTAGTCTGGAGAGAAAACAACGCCTCTTACTAACAGACTGGCTTTTCTGTGATTCAGGGCTCACAAATTTGGGGCTGAAAGGGACCCAGGTGACAGTTCAGCCCAACTCCCCCACAGCTGTAGGGTGAAAGAACTGATGGAATGGACGCTGGGAGGTGATGAGGTTGGCCCCCGTCAGGCCCAGCCTGGAGCTCAGACGCCGGGAGCTGAAAGAAATTTGAAATTCTTCAAATTTCTAGGAGGTGAGTCTTTACCACGAGGCACAGCAACATGTGTGTGTACACACACACACAAACACACACACGCACACACAATAGCAAAAACTCAACCCTCACAAACACCCACAGACACACTCTCCACACATTTCCCCCAGCCGGAAGGGCAGCTCACCCAGGCCAAAGGTCAAGTTCATCTAGATCACTGTGGTGTGGATCTCCTTTCTGAGCACAGGGGCAAGCTCAGGTGTGGCAGCAGTGCTGAGGGGCCTGGCTAGCAAGCTGGAAAGCAGCTGCACAGGCCGCACAGGGAAGACTCTAGCTGGAAGGACCCAGGTCCACACAGCCAGTGCCTGGTAAGAGGTCAACGGAGCTTTCTGGACTGCCTTTTCTTTTTTCTTTCTTTTTTTTTTTTTTTTTTTAATATTTTTCTTTAGTTGTAGATGGACACAATGATTTGTTTTATTTATTCACTTTTATGTGGTGCTGAAGACTGAACCCAGTGCCTCACACATGCCAGGCAAGTGCTCTGCCACTGAGCCCCAGCCCAGCCCTGCCTTTTCTTTTCCCTCCAAAGTTATCTCCCTCCCTCCCTTTCTGTTTTAACCTTTAATCCACTTAAAATGTGACACAGAACCAGGAGCAGTGGCACACCCCTGTCATCCTAGGGACTTGGGAGGCTGAGGAAGGAGGACTGAAAGTCTGAGTGAACCTCAGCAATTTAGTGAGACACTGTCTTAAAATTCCCAGTCCCTTCCCGTACCCGCCCCCAAAACTGAAATACTGAACTTTGTTTTCCTTTGAAGTTCAGGGTCTCACTTCTGATGTCACCCCAGGAACCACTACGGAGTGTAGGTTGGTGGGTTCCTCTGTTGCTGGCCTCTGTAGTAGTTATACTTTTATTTATTTGGTCTTTTTAGTCCTTCTGTGTTTTTCCCGCAGCAGATCCTTTTCCTGCTTCTAGTCTGTTCCTCCTAATTTTGGATAACTTTGAAAACCAGTTACCAGTGTTACTAGCCTTGTATGTAAAGTCAGCTAAAGCCTGAGCCTGGGCCTTCACATCTGGTCCTAAGTGTGACTTCAGAACCCAGCAAGAAAACGCATTTGCTAACTGCAGGGAATGTGCTGGAGGAAGACGCCCAGACAGGCCTCCTGTCTGGGCAGGGGCTGGCAAAACCAACCACAGCCACCTTTCTGTTCATCCTCCAGGGTCCGCCATGGACACCAGCTGGGGTGATGTGCTGTGGTTAGCACGCCTTCCACGTGGCCCATGCTCTGACAAATCTCCAGCCTGAGGCCCTGCCTCCTGCGTGCTCACCCAGGCAGGCTTTGGCTGGCCTTCCAGATGAGTGAAGCCCAGAAGGGGAAGGTCCTGGAGATGATCTTTGAACTCTGCTTCTCTAGGGTTATGGCCAAGTACCAGCAAGGGACTCTGGTGTCAGTCCTTCCAGCTCTTGCATTTTTTTTTTTTTTTTTTTTTGGTGGTAATGGGGACGGAACTCAAGGCCTCACACATGTTAGGCAAGCACTAATCACAGAGTTACTAATAGGTATGGAGGCTGAAAATAATGTAGTCTGAGAAAAGGAAAGATTTTCCCCACCTCCCCCAACAGATGCCTTCCTGATGCTAATCGCAGAAAGGGAGGAGCAAAGAAGGAGTGTATCACCACACTGAGATGATAACCTCCAGCCAGAACACAGGACCCTTGACTCAAGGGCCCAACTCCCTGACTATCTCATTGACTGATCAAAACAAGCCTCAAATTCCTAAGGGCCCAGGAGAACCGGGAGAGCTGGCAGGTTTTTTCACTAGACCACCCCCCTAAAAATAACCTATAAAGACCCAGGCCCTTTCTTTGTTCAGCGGCTCATTTTCCACCGGGAATATGGGTCCACCACCCCCACAGATGAATCCTGCTCCCGAATAAAGCCTAGAGTGACTTGCATAGCTTGCTGCCGCCGTGGTCCTTCTGCGCTTTTAGTTACCCCAGCCCATGCTCTGGCAGGTTCACTGGGGGCACACACAGGCCTCTCTGCGTCTTATTTTAACCACTGGATTATGAGTCACTAAAGACTGATGAAGGAGCCAGGTGAAGTGGCGCACACCTGTTATCCTAGCCACTCAGGAGGCTGAGGTAGGGGGTCACAAGTTCCAGGCCAGCCTAGGCAACTTAGTGAGACCTGTCTCAAAGTTAAAATCACAAAAGGCCGGGGGGCAGCTCGGCTTGCCAGGGCCTCTCACCTGCTTGCTGAGCAGGTGAGAGGCCCTGGGTTCCATCCTCTGTGCTGGAGGGTGAAGAAAAAAAGCAAAAGTGAGAGAGGAAGGGACTGCTACAGGGAGGGGCACCCGTGTCCTTTTCTAAGAACTGCCACCTTCCAGAACCAGAGACCAGGCTCAGAGTCCAACATACTGGAGGAGGTAGTATTTCTTTCCTTTTTCTTCCTTTTTGGTACCAGGGATTAAACTTAGGGGCACCATTTTGTGTTTTATGTAGAGACAGGGTGTCACTGAGTTGCTTATGCTTCTCCCATGCTGAGGCTGGCTTTGAACTCACGATTCTCCTGTCTCAGCCTCCCTAAGTGCTGGGATTATAGGTGTGCACCACCGTGCCCGGCAGGAGGTAGTATTTCT
>PVHX01019847.1:0-33434 GCA_004024805.1 Geosciurus inauris
ACTGTTTTTTTCTCCTTTCTAGCTGGAAACTTTTGGGGTAGAACGTTATCTGCTATCTCCAGTTCTACAGACCCAACCAGTTATGATGGGTTTGGACCCTTTATGCCAGGTTTTGAAATCATCCCATATAATGATCTTCCTGCACTTGAGGTACTTCAGTGAAATCTGATGCTTAGCTCATAGTGAATACAAATGATTTTGAATGATTTTCTGTTGAATATGTATATTAAAAATCTGCTGTGAGGGCTGAGAATATAGCTCAGTGAAGGTGGTAGCCTAGCATGTTTGAGGCCCTGGGCTCCATCCCCAGCAGTGCAAAACAAAACAAGCTGTGTGACTAGTGAAAATTTGTCTTATTCAAGTTAGGCCAAAGTTGCAGACTCATTCTCAGTAATGATCAGTAATTTGCAACAGTTCTGTGGTTTTAATTCTTAGGACCAATGAACCAAACAGCCCCTTCAGGTTTGTATCTTTTCTAATACCTTGGCTATTACCTGCTTAATTCCTAGATAAAATTTCAGTTTTCAGCTAGCTTTTTAAAGTCATCAAATGGGGTATTTTTTATTTTTTTTATTTTTCTTTATGATGCTGAGGATTGAACCCTGGGCCTCACCCATGCCAAGCACATGCTTTACCACTAAGCCACATCCCTGGCTCCAGTTAAATTATAACTGAGAGTACTTTTGTAAAAAAGCCTTAAAATAGCTTTAAAAGGCCATTTGTTACAGGCTTTATTTGTATTTATGTGGTAGAAAAATGTAGGATAGTATAATTTAAACCTGAAGTATTTGGAGTGTCTGAGAATTAAATGCCAGTGGGAAATGTTATATTTGTGAAGTAGAAGATAAGTTAGTGCAAAAAACTTGATTTGCATACTTAAAACTGACAGGAAAATATGTGTGGTATATGGTTTTAGATTTCCAAATATGGTAGAAAGAAAGTTATTCAAACTTACTCCTGTTCCCTTTGTAGCGTGCTCTTCAGGATCCCAATGTTGCTGCCTTCATGGTGGAGCCAATTCAGGGTGAAGCTGGTGTTGTTGTTCCAGATCCAGGTTACCTAGTGGGAGTGAGAGAACTCTGCACCAGGCACCAGGTTGTACACGTTCACAGATCCAGTGGCTCCTGCTTGACTTCTGTCTCTGAATTCTGTTGTTGGGATAAATGTGGAGATTGAATCACCTTTCTGCTAGAAGGAGACAGAACCTAGGGCCAGAACCTGCGCTATGGGCAGAGCCACAGACCTCCTGGCTCTCATTGTTTCCCTCCCCTCTTTCCTGAGAGCCTTACACTCTTTGTTTTTTTTTAAACTTTATTTTATTCATCTATTTTTTATGTGATGCTGAGGATCGAACCCAGTGCCTCACACATGCTAGGCAAGTGCTCTGCCACTGAGCCACCACCCCAGCCCCCGCCTTGTCTCCCAAGCCCCATGCTGTGTCCTTCTGCTCCAGAAGTTATGGCCAACCCCCCTCTCCTACCAAGGCTGATATTTGTGTATTTTGTTTGCCATTGATAGTCCTATCACATGGAATGTTCATTTGATGAACATTATAGGGCAATTAAGTGATTTTATCCCAGAGGGTAGCTACACGCCAGAGAAGCCCTCCAAACCCCTCACATTTCCATAAGTGCTGTCCACTGCGCAGAACCCTGCCTCATGGGCCCCTGGAGAGGTAGTGGTCCCTTGCTGCAAACAGTTGGTGTGTCCTGGATTTTCATAGGACGCTCTTGAAGTTGTGTGGGTAATTAAGACATTTGCACAGATTGGAGGGCATGCAGAATTGTATATTTGCTGGGAGGGGGATGTGAAATACAGCATCAATATTTTCTCTGTAGAAATGAAAATGAGAGTTAATACCATTGTCTTGTTTCCCAATAGGTCCTGTTTATTGCTGATGAGATTCAGACAGGGTTGGCCAGGACCGGTAGGTGGCTGGCTGTCGATCATGAAAGTGTCAGGCCTGACCTGGTTCTTCTTGGAAAGGCCCTTTCTGGTGGCTTATACCCTGTAAGTTCATTGTTTCTTTCCATCCTCTGCTCTCTTGAAGTAGGCTTCTAAAATACTTCCACATCTACTTATTATGGCAATTAATGCCTTTCAGATGGTTGGTTTTAAAACTTTAAAAATTTTAAAATGTTTTTCTTTGTTCTTTTTAGATATACACGACAGTAGAGTGTATTTTGACATATTATACATACATGGAATATAACTTACTAGGATAGATAGTTTGGTTTTTACCAACAGTGCTGTGGGCCACCTGGAATATCTGTAGTAAGAACGTTTTCTGTGTCCCACTTAGTTGATTTTGCCTAAAGAGCGGAGCATGCCTTGGAGTTGGCTGTGGCATTTGACTTGGCTGGAAGCATTTTACCTGAAAACTACTTCTGTAGATGCCTGTCCCTTCTGCAGTGTTTGAAACCATGGCTGATGAACATAGAGATTGAAAACAGTAGTGTTCTGTCATAGTTTTTGGGTTTATGCTGCAGGACTAATAGTGGTCCCAGATGACGGCTCTGAAGGAGAGTTGCTGTTGCACACACTGGACTGTGTTGCCGAGGGGAACGTGCAGCTTTGTTTTCTAAGCAGCCAGGAGGAGCATTTCCCCTTGAAATCTAAGGAGATCTAAGTTGTATCATCCCAGAAATGGCTTTTCACTTTTAGTTCCAAAGTTGTATTGTTCTGTGCCATTGAAGTGTGCGGAGTGTGTTTGGTATCACTCTGCCTATTGCTGGTGGTTAGGGTGACGGATATAGACTCTAGTTTGTTGAAGGTTTTGTGTGTCTTTAATATCAAATTTGTATAAATATTTGTGTTCCTGGTGTGCTAAGAAAGAGAATACTCAGTCTGAAAAATGACGGGAGAATTCACTGTCTTCCAGGTATCCGCAGTGCTGTGTGATGATGAAATCATGCTGACCATTAAACCGGGGGAGCATGGCTCCACATACGGTGGCAATCCACTAGGCTGCCGCGTGGCCATTGCAGCCCTTGAGGTAAAACTGACACAGCCAAACACTAACTACTTCTTTAGACAGTGTTGGAGTGATTCTTAATCTGGGCCCATGGTACAATAAGAAATGTGATAAGATTGTGAAACATTAGAGAACATGAAGGTCAGAGCAAAGATTTCAAGAGCACGTCATTCCAAAAGGGGAATTTCAGCTGTTGCCTTGAGTTATCAGAAACAGGTTTCGGGCCCTTAGTCCCTGGTTGCCCCTGAGAGAATGCTAATCTACTAATTTGCTTTTCGTTTAGCAAGCAAGGATACTGCGCCAAGTGTGGATTTTGTGGGCTGGAGGTAGAGCCTGTGCGTGGCGAGCCTGAAGTCCTGGGCTCGGTCCCCAGCTCCACACAACATGAAATTTCAGTGCTTTTAGTCTTATGGCATAAAATCATCACATAATCTCTGAGGATGGATTTTTTTTAGAGGGAAGAAAGAAAACTGCAATTTAAAAATCATAGTCTTCAAAAACAACAAATTATTGTGTTCGAATGATAGTATATCATAAATTATATGAAACACATCTTTGTTTTGTCATGAAATCAGATTGACAATAGATATGTGACTAAAGCAAGGGTCTGAGCTGGTGTCTGTTTAATTAGAAATTAATATATACCTTGAAAAACAAATGAAAACTAAGTTACTCTGTAGTCATGTTTTCCTTTGCTTGCAGTTCATGTTGCCCTCCAAGGAACAACCAGAAAAGGGCATTTTTAACATTGATCTAATTTTTCTTTAAATATAGGTTTTGGAAGAAGAAAACCTTGCTGCAAATGCAGATAAGATGGGTACTGTCTTGAGAAACGAACTCATGAAGCTGCCCTCTGATATTGTAACTGCTGTGCGAGGAAAAGGGTTGTTAAATGCGATTGTTATTAGAGAAACCAAAGGTCAGTCGATAACACATTTTACTCCTATTTTTTTTAAAGGAAGCCTAGAGTATGTTTGGCACATCAGTTGGTTGCCACTTAGTTGGGTGTAGGGGAGACCCTGTGTTTGAACTGTTAGCTGGGTGGGCTGTCAGCTAGGTCTTCAGATGGAGCAGCGTGAGCACGTGTTTCACTAATTGACCTGCTGCTGCTCCTCTGAGGCGTCTGTTTTTCTGTCTTCAGGGAGTCACACAGCACTTGGAGGTTCTGAGTTATTTTCTGTCAGTCTGGACAGAACACTATGCTTGGGAGTTTCTCCTTTGCTGTTCTTTCATCCCTCACCCAGATACTGTCGGAGCAGTAATGATAATGGCAATGAGGGTGGTGTTGATAATAAAAATAATGCCAGCTGCCATTTAATGGAGGGTTCAGTGTTGCAGTGTGTGGTTGGTAATAACCCTCAAGGGCTCCTTTTTGGATTTTCTTGTGATAACACTTCCTTTTAAAGCAGTGATTCCAGCCCTGGCTGCACTTCAGAGTCACCTGGGGAGCTTTCTAAAAGGAGTCAAAGCCTGGCCTTGCCTCAGAGATTCTGAGTTGATAGGTTGGGGTGGGCCCCCAGCGTCAGCAGTGGCTCTGTCGTGATCCTGATGTGCAGTCGGGATTGATACCACGCTGTGAAATGATGAGTCTGGTCCCACAGCCCGGGCAGTACGTCCGTTTTAGGGTTGTGTAGTGGCCACCAGGTTTTTAGTATTGCTTGTTCTGAGTAAGTTCTGTGGGTCATGCCTAAGTTTTTTTTGGGTTAGTTCCTGTGTAATTAGGTTGAGCATTCCTAATATGAAAGTACAAAATGTCCTAGAATTTCAAGGTTTTGAGCACCAGCATGACGCCAGAGGTGGAAAATTCCACACTTGACCTCATGCCCTTTTTATTTTGAGGCAGAGTTTTTTTCTGAGTTGCTGAGGGTCTTGCTGAGTTGCCAAGGCTGGCGTCAAACTTTTGGTCCTCTTGTCTCAGCCTCCTGAGTAGCTGGGAGTACAGGTGTGTGCAAGCATGCCTGGAAATAGTTTATGTGCTCATGTAATTTAAAAAAATTTTTTTTTTTGACAGTATTGGGTACTGAACCCAGGGCCTTATGCATGCTAGCCAAGAGAGCAGCATACCCAGCCAGGAGTAACTTAATGTTTAAGAATTATAGTAGGCTAGGGTATAGTCCAGTGGTAGAGCACTTGGGTACTATTTCTAGCACCAAAAATTAAAAATCAGAATAAAGCTAGCTCGGAGCTTCCTTTCTTGAGCAGGAAATGGGGATTCTCTTTTGCCAGGCTGCCACCCGTGCACATGAAGGGGATGTTTAGACATTTATCCCTGACAAACACATGTGTGTGACCATTTTTCTGTAGATTATGATGCTTGGAAGGTGTGTCTGCGGCTTCGAGATAATGGGCTTCTGGCTAAGCCCACCCATGGCGACATCATCAGGTTTGCCCCTCCGCTGGTGATCAAGGAGGATGAGATCCAGGAGGCAGTGGAAATCATTAACAAGACCATCCTGTCTTTCTGAGGGTGGGACCCATTCAGTGGCTCCTAGGGGCTGGCTGGAGATGGGGGTCCTGAGAAAGCCCTGCTTGGAAGGCTGGCCTATTCCACTCCCGTGTGTCTTCAAAGACTTTTTTGGGACATATTGTTTTTTTAGTTGATACATAATAGAGTGACATTTATGAACCTGCAGGTGGCTCTGTGGCACAACTAAGAAAATGAATGGCATCTACATGTCATTTAGAGTTCTGAGGTATGAGTGCTTTCTAAGCTGAATTGCATCTATCTGTATAGAGACAGCTTTCAAATCAAATCCTTCAGTATAATTTATATATGTTTTTATAATTTCTTTACCTGGTATAAATGTTTTGTATTTGAAAAAGTTATCTCTGAGATATTACATAAAAGACTTGCTTGACTTTATAACATTGAATCATTGTAGTCATCGAACATTAGGATGATTAATGGATAATCATACGTAAAATACTAGTTGGAAATAAATTTTATATTGGCCAACACCAGAGTATTCTATGGATATCATCATTTCTAATTAAGAATTCATTTCTAAATTATGTGTTAAGTCCTTGATTGATTTGTAAAAATATTGTTTATTTTCGATATTTCTTTAAATTTAAAATAAAGCTTTTATTTACAATGTCTATTTTGTGATCAGTGTGCTGTTACTGCAGTCTTATAAGGCACCTAACATCTTTAACCTCTTGGGGAATGTTCTTATCTTGCTTTTTCTTTGGTACTGGAGATTGAACTCAGGGGCACTCGACCACTGAGCCACATTCCAGCCCTATTTCATGTTTTATGTAGAGACAGGGTCTCACTGAGTTGCTTAGTGCCTCGCTGTTGCTGAGGCTGGCTTTGAACTCGCGATTCTCCTGTCTCAGCCTCCCTAAGTGCTGGGATTACAGGCTTGTGCCACCACGCCTGGCTTATCTTGCTTTTATTCCTTGTGTCTTCTAAGAACATTTTAGCTTTCTTTGGTGACCTATGGGAAGACAGGAATTAGAAATAAGAAAACAAGACTCTTCTATACCCCTTTTAGAACAGTTGCTTTTTCACCTTGCATAGATACCGTTTTTTTCTTAAAGTTATCCTTTCCATACATAATGTTTTACAACTCCCGTTTTTCTTTTTACTTAGAGTATTTTGTGTTTTTGGCAATTATAAATCTCATTCTGTGTGTGTGGATATGTTACAATTTCATCTCATGTCGGGATCATTTAGCTTGTTTCAGGCCTTTCACTCTTTAAACAAAGCTTGTGACTGCTTCATGTTGTCACACAATGGTTTTTTTTTTTTTCCTTTTCATAAAATCTTATCGATGCTACGGCCTGAGCATTCTTGTGGAGTAAACTCCTAGAAGGTGCTTGCTATTCAAAGGGAATGAACTTTTTTAAGTTCAGTAGTGCCACTGTTCCTTGCCTCCCTCAGGTTTTAGCAAGGTGAGAATTGGGTCTTTGGTACTTGAGTGGTGTCCTGTCACCTCAGAGGAGGTTTAAATGTGTGAGCAGTTACAGGGAGGTCAACTGGGCTGGCACCTGGGCCAGCTAGGTGTACAGCCAAGGGTGAGAACCTGCCTTTGGAATGGCGCTAAAAGGCAGCCTGATTCAGTGTGTGTGTGCACCTGCGTTTGCCTCCCCAAGGCTCTCCAGATGCTCCAGATGCCCACGCCTCCTTCAGGAGTCAGTTTAATTTGCATGACACAGATCTCACTCCTAGAAGGCCTGAAGGCCAGAGGAGTTTAACCAGTGAAGCTCCTGGCTAAGTTCTTGGAAGGTCTTAGTGTGAGGCTGGGCAGGGGGTCGCAAAGCACAGAGTCATGCAGAATGGTTGGGACCTCAGTGCAAGAAGCTGGCAGTGAAGATGGATAGCTCAGATCCCAGGCAAGTCAGGAGATCTGAGGGACTAAGCTGGCGAGCTGGGGGACCCCTGAAGGAAGAAAGTGGAGCAGGGAAGGGGCAGGAGTTTGGCTGCATTAGAAAACCTGCCTGATCCAAGCACTTGCCTGGAATCAACGCCACTCAAGATGCAGAGGCAGGAGGATGGCAAGTTTGAGGCCAGCCTCAGCAATGTAGTAAGACCCTTTAAAAAAAAAATGGCTGGAGATGTAGCTCAGTGGCAGAAAGCCCCTGGGTTCAATACCCAGTAACACCAACAAAACAAAGCAAAGCAAAAAAAAAAAAAAACAAAAAACCCAAAAACAAAACAAAACAAAAAAAACCCACCACAAAACAACAACAAAATACCCCTGCCAGGTTGGACTCATCTTTTACATTTACCGCTGTGCCGTGTGTGTGGCCTGGGTCCAGGTGCGGTGAGTGTGAGGTGGCAGTGAGGCCTGTGCTTCAGCGTCTTGGGGACCCAGTGGAGGGGAGCCCCTGGTGAAGGGAGCCTGGTTGGGGGAGGCAGGAAGAGCTGCGGGCAGTGGAACTGGACTTGGGTGGACCCGGGAGCCTTTGCTACTAGAGTCTCGCTTTGCTCATCTGAGGAGGGATGTGCCACCTGCCTTTCTGGAGAGGCATGCCACCTCCAGGGCACAGACTTGTGGGTGATAGGAGGAGATGAGAGGAGAGGCTTCCGGATAAGGAAATGTCTGGGCAAGGGTGACTCCAGGAGGGGCAGGTGGGGCAGGACTGAGGCCTGGCTGTATGTGAAGGGGAGGAGCGGTCCAAAGGGGAGCCTAGAGCACAGGAGGCCCAGACACGGGGTTGGTTATGACCAGAGAAAGGTGACACGGTACTGAAAGGAGTCGTCACCACCACTGCCTCTCCACCCTACCACTGGGGACTTGTTCTTTGGGTTCTGACTTTCCAGGTCACCTCATCTAAATCACTGCACAAACTAAGGTTGGGACCAGGACATGTGATTTACCCAGGGTAATACACCAGGCACAAGTGACTGACAACGCAGGTTTAGTACCAGGAATCTGAAATTCCCATCCTGCTCTCCTGTGCAGGCCCACAGGATGGGACACCATGCTGGGACACTTGTAGGTTTAGATCTGTGCTTCTCTATGCTGGCTGCACATTAGAGTCTTCTGGCTGCTTGCTTAAGAAGTTAACATCCAGGTCCACTTCAAATCAAATAGGACAGCATCTCTGGGTGCGGGGCCCTGGCATCTGCATGGTAAGTGTTCCCAGCGGACTGCAATACACCGTCTTTGTAGAATGGGTGTTGAGAGTAAATGCAGGGTGCCATCCACTCTGCCCTGCTAGGCACGGGCCTGTGCCCATTTCCACTGGTAGAGGCACATGGGGCCTGGCCTCATTGGGGCTTGTTAGGAGGTACATTTATTGGAAAAAATGTTTATTGAGTATCACTCAGGCTGGCCCTGAGCATAGGCAGTGGTACAAAGAAATAGCTTTTTAAAAACAGCCTGTGCCAGGCATTCCTAAGTTGTTAAGTCTCACCACGGGTACTGTTATCCCCATTGACAGATGGGAAAACCAAGGCTTAGAAGGACAGACTTTCCTGAGGTTATTGAAATAGTAAGTGGTATTGCCTAAGAGCCCAGGGTAGGCAGGACAAAGTTTCTGAGGAGGGCAGAAGGTGGTCCCCGTGTCTCAGGCTGGAGTCTGGGGACAGCTCCTCCTTTTGTCTCTGGGGCATGGCTGAGATGCCCCTGGTATGTGTAGAAGTGTTTCAGTTTTTTTCCACTGTTGGGGAGGGATTCTTAAAAATACCATTGGGAGTCATTGGAATGAATAATGAACAAACAAAAGCAGCTTAGTCCTTTTAGAAAAAACTCCTTAAAATATGTCTCAGGACTTCTGCGGTGTGCCTTGGGGGCATAACTGGGTGCATAACAGCTCTGAGTTTTATTAGCTCCTCAGCCTTTATTTTGATTAACTCGCAAATGAGACTTTTTTCCCTCTTTGCATAAGTTTAGTCCTAAAAGTTGTTCATGAAATAGCTGAGCTAATACAGTTTTCATAGTTTGCATTCCAGGACTTAAGTGCAGAGCAGATGATAGCTAAGGATAAGAGCCTGGGGGGAGGGCAATGTCAGGGCAAAGGGTCATTTCCCTTCATCCTGTGAAAGTTTGTTGAAATAAACTGACAAAGATTAAGTAGGACAGCAGGTGTGCAAAAAGGGAATCGCAGCTCTGGGAGAAGTCACACGAGTGTGATGCAGAAGCAGAGGAGGAGAATGGGGGATGTAGACAATTCTGAGGGGTTGTGAATGATTACTGGGATAGAGATGAATTTGTAAAATTTCTCCTTGGAATCTGAATGAGCCAGGGGCAGACATGGAGAGTGTCCAGGTGTGGTTCGTTTCTCAGTCTTCTCTCCTTGAGGCACAACAGGTTTCGGGTAGGGATGGAAGGTACCTTTTGCAGTCTGCTCTTAAAGCAGATACGGGAATTCCAGTCTCCCTACGCTGGGGTGGGTTTAGCATGCTCCAAACCATATTTCAGGGTTTCATTTTCTGGGCCCCAAGAGCAAAAGCTGGTTCAAAGCAGAGATTCAGTATGAGTACTGACAGCTCAGGCTGCCATATAAATGGGCTGTGGAGGACGTAGGGCCTGCTGGTCTTGGTGGCTTTGCCTCAGGCAAGTGGGGTGGGCCTTCCTCCTTGAGATAGCGGTTGAAATGGGCTAGTGAGATGCCAGCTCCTGCTGGGTACAGTGACACACACCTGTAGCCCCAGCCCCTTAGTGAGACCATGTCTCAAAATAAAAATAAAAAGGGCTGGGGATGTGGCTCAGTGGTAGCCCCCAGGTTCAAACCCCAGCGAGCTGGGTGCCAGCCCCTCCCTCCCCTGCCTTCTTTTTCTTCACAAACCCCATTGTTTATGGCTCCCGAGGGCCAAGTCTTATACCTATTAACACTCTGGGAGAAATTACCCTGGTAATTATTTCCTGATATGCAGGCAAATGCCACAGAAAGCTGCACAACTTAAGTGGGGTGACCTGGGGGCAGGAACCCTGGGTGAGGGTCTGCTTCTGCCCCAGGAATCTTAGCATCATGGAGGACCCACTGCCAGTGTGATCCTGTTAGAGTACAGGGGCAGACTCGGAAAGGGGGAAGGGACTTGCAAGGACGCACTTCTGGGACAGAACCTGGCAGGTGCTGGTGAGTATGGAGGTGGGGTGGCAGCTGCACTTGTGCTCTTGTCTGAGGAGCTGGGTGATCTCAGGCAAGTGGAAAGTCCACGCCTCTCTGGTCTTTGTATAAAGGCGGCCAACTTGGACCAGTGCTGCTTTTTTTTTTTTTTGGTGCTGAGGATTGAACTCAGGGACTCTAGCATGCCGGGCGCTGTACCACTGGGCCACACCCATAGCCAGGGCAGTACTTCTAAGGTGTGGCCTGGTCAAGTGGACTCTGGAGGTGGGGCCTGGGCTGACCCCATGAGCCCCCTGTCAGGGGGCATCCAGCTCGGTGGTCTCTCGGCTCGCCTCCTGAACCCACAGAGAAGCCATTCTGAGACCCAGGCAGGTTTCACATAAGGATAAGAGCGTGCCCACCACCATCTGTGAGTGAGGTTCCCATTCCCCATCTTGGGTTCGAAGGTCTTGTGACAGCTTCCCACGAAGCCAGTTTCCCGGGGAAAAGAAGCCCCATTTCTGCTGAGAGGGGCTTCGAGTTCTGGGGAGATGACAGGGGTCTGTGGAGGTGGTGCTGGGTCTTTAAGGCCCAGAGCCCGCCGGTGACTCCCTTGGAGGCTCGGGTCTGTGGGGTCTGGCCGGCGCAGCCGCAGCGTTGGGACAGCAGGGGGCGCTGTCTGCAAAGCATTGCTCGCGCCCGGCCGAGCGCTGCCTTGGCGCGCGTGCGCGGGGTGGCCGGGGCCCGGGATTGGGCTCGGGGGCGGGGGCGGGGGCGGGGCCCTGTCCCTGCTCTCCCCCGCTCGCGGCTGGCTGTCTCTCCGCGGGACCGGTGGCCCCAGCGCTGCAGAGCAGTGCACTCCTGTTACAGTTGTTCATTACTGTGACGATTAAAGGTCCTCCTTGTAGACAGTCGGAAAATTGCGAAACAATCCCTTGCAGCGCGGCGGCCATTCGGGTCTGGGTTCCTGCCTTGCTCGCTTACTGGTGCTTTGGGGCTCCTGGCTTCTGGCTTGGGGGTGTGAGTCGTGCTCGCCCACCCCGTGTCTCCGCCCAGCCGCTGCGCCCCTCGCGGTTCCCCATGCAGAGGAGCCGGCTTGGGAGCAGGGGGAACAGCCCCGGCACCGCGCGGACCGTCCAGCGACTGTCACCTGTGCAACCGAGAGACAGCCCCCTACCCCGTTTTGTTGGGGCCTCCTAGAGTCCACCAAGAACTGTTGGGGACCGGCTGTAGGAGGGATCTGCAGCTTGGCTGTGGCCAGCCTTGGTCTGTGCAGCCCTGTTGACCTCCGGACATGGGTCTCTGAAATGATGATCCTGGCCAGCCAGGTCTGGCAGGCCCGGGGTGTGTGGGTGCTGCAGAGGGGGAGAAATTTCTCCATGGCCTGTCTTGGTTCATGCTGAGGCTTCTTTAGCAGAAGACAGAGTAACAAAGAGAAAAGCAAACACCGTTTTAAAATATACCTTTTATGGGGCCTGGCGCATTCAAAGGAAATGAAGACCCAAAGAAACTGGTGAGCCTATATATTTTTCCACAAGGCCTGGTAAAGAAGTGGACACAGTGTTGGGGAATTGTGATTGGGTAGAAGCCTGTGACCTGATGGTGACGTCCTGGGGGAGCTTAGCAAGGCCTGCTGGTTCAGGCTCTTCTGTGTCCCTGTGTCTTCGGAGACAAGGGAGACAGGACTTCCCTCCCTTAAGGCCTTGGCCTGCTTCAGGAAGGGGTCAGTTGGACTGGAGGTGAGTGGACTTCCTGGTCCAGCTGTATTCTCAAATGCTGAAGTGCCACATGCCAAATGCCATCGGTGCTAAGGCCAAGGCCAGGGCCTTCAGCCCACACTCAGACTTGGGAAGGATGTCTTGGATGGGGGTCTTGAAGAGGGGAGATGACCTTCTTCTTCAAGGCAGGAGCAAAGTGCTGCCCTCCACTTTCTCTTCCTGCAGGTAGAAGCTTGCTTACCAGTAGAAGAGGCTGCTTATCAGCCCCCAAAGCAGTAAGTAGTTGGTAGCAGCCAGGCCAGGGAGGGCCACAGTCTTCAGGTGGGGAGTGAGGGAGGCTTCACATACATGCAGCTGTTACCCAGGAGCCCAGTCTGTACCGTGGAGTTCAGACAGCTCCCAGCCCTCATGGCCACGCAGTGGCCTCACATTCTCCAGCCCAAGAGTGGTCCCGACTGCCTTAGGAAGTGTGGCTGCGGGTGGGACTGGGCCAGCCTGTTTAGGGCAGGGGCTGAGGGATGGGCACCTTCTGCCCCTGGTTCCCTCGCCATCTTCACCTGTCTCTGGCACGTGGGAAGAGCCCCCGCCCCACTTGGAGCTGTGACTCTCCCTGTCTGCTCTGGGGGCTCTCCGTCTCTGGAGGGCATCTGCCAGTTTGCCTGTGGGCATGGCCAGGGTTCTTTTCTGGACTAGGGCGGGGATATGCTCCCTTGCCTGGAGAAGTGTCTGCCTTGCTGGACATTTGGGAGGGAGGAACCCCTTTCTCTAGGCTGCTCCAACTCCAGGAGGAGGCTCTGGCTTCCTGGGGAACAGCGGAGCTGCTTCTGCCCTGAGTTGCCAGAACCAAGCCTTCCCCATTGGCCGGTCCTGGCTGTTTTGGGCATCTTACCTCCAACATGTGTTACGGTCCATGCGCCCCTGCAAACAGCTAGCCGAGGTCTGCTTGGGGTGGCCAGAGCAGTCCCCACCCAGGGCCACCCACTTTTCCACAGGAAAACACTGGAACCCACCCCAGCCCTGCCTGTGCCTTGAAGGTGGGAGACGGAGGGTGAAGTCCAAATTGCAGGGAGAGTAAACAGCTGAGGTCTGGCCTGGCTGCCCGGCCACAAAGCCACACTGTGAGGGCTGCCCTGCGAGCAGAAGAGCCCATTCAGTTCTCCCAGGACAGGATTTGCCTGCTAATCAGGCAGGGAGGACCCCAGTGGTATATGGGCTGCAGGAGGGGGCAGGAAGGGTGGAGGCAGCTAGTGACCCGCTAGGTAACCTGCTGCTTCTGACCAGCCACAACTGGAAGTTCATCCCTAGTGCTGCAGACCAGCTGCTGGGGAACCCTGGGGGCTCCACACTGGCGATGCAGGGCCCTCTCTGGACCCCTGATGAGCCCGCAAAGCCCAGCACTGGGTTGGCCTTACAGACGCCAGGCCCCTGCCAGGCCTTCCCGCTGCCGTCGCCTCAGTGTCCGGCTGCCTGCGCTGCGACCCCTCAGCTCCCGCGGCTGGAGGCAGTCTGGTCCCCTTGCGCAGTGTGCTGGTAAGCATGTCCACGCCTTCCCTTTGCCCTGTCGTAAGTCCCCCACGCCATCTAGGAAGGCGCTGTCCCCCTACACAGCTGAGGAAACAGGCGTGGCGAGAGTGACTGGCTCGCACAGGTCACACCACGCTGCGGATGGGCCTTTGCCCGGGATTTCGTTTCTTGGGGGTAAATGGGGCCTGTGCACATGGTGCTGCGAGAAGCTCCTAGTGATTTGACTCTGACTCCCCCAGATCCACAGCCCAGATAATCTCACCATCCCCCGTGGCCTCCGCACGTAGGGTCACCTGGCTGTAAAGCCCTAGCATGAACTCAGAACCACGAGGGGCCCTGGGCTTTCTGGGAAAGAGACCAACTCAGCAGCACATCCAGGCCTGCCCATGGCACAGTGCGTCATGTGGCAGGGGTGGCAGCTGAGAATCCTTTCTAGATCCTTCACAGCATTGCCTGGTTTGCTTAAAAATGGTCTGGATGAAATAGAAGACACAGAGACAAACCCACACATTTACAGTCATCTGATCCTTGACAGGTGTCCAAGACACACTACCTTTTAAACAAATGGTGTTGGGAAAACTGGTTATTCATATGTAGAATGAAACTAGACCCTGCACAAAATCAACTCCAAATCAAAGTCTTAAGAATTAGACCAGAAACTATGAAACTACCAGGAGAAAATGTGGGGTCAACACTCCAGTGTATAAGGGCAGACAACACGTTCTCAACAGGACCCTTAGAGCTCAGAAATGATGCCAAGAGTCAATAAATGGGTGGCATCCAATTAAAAAGCTTCTGCATAGCAAAGGAAACACTGAGGAATGTGAAGAGAAAACCTACAGAATGGAGAAAAGCTTTGTTGGCTGCTCTTCTGACAGGGTTGATATCTAGAATATAACAAAACTCAAATGGAACACCCCAAACCCCCAAATAACCTAATAAATGAGCAAAGGAATTCAACAGACACTTTTCAAAAGAAAAAGTGCAAGTGGCCAACAAATTTATGAAAAAATGCTCCAAATCATTAGCAATTAGGAAAATGCAAACCCAAACCATGCTGAGATTTCATCTCACTCCAGTAAGAATGGCAGTCATCAAGAATACGAACAGTAGTAAGTGCTGGGGAGGGTGTGGAGGAAAAGGAGCACTTTTACACTGTTGGTGGGATTGTGACTTAGTACAACCACTATGGAAATCAGTATGGAGGCTCCTCAAAAGTCTAGGCATGGAGCCACTGTGGGACCCAGTTATGCGTCTTCTGGGTATTTATCCTAAGAACTAAAGTCATCTTACTGCAGTGATACATGCATACCCGTGTTTATAGCAGCACAATTCACAATAGTCAAACTATGTACCCAGACTTGGTGTCCACCAACAAAGAATGGATAAAGAAAATGTGGTTTATATACACAACGGAGTTGTATTCAGCCATAAAGAAAACTGAAATTATGTCATTAGCAGGAAAATGGGTGGAACTTGAGAGTATTATTATGTTAAGCAAAATGAACCAAACTCAGAAGGTCAAGGGTCATGTTTTTTTCCCATATGTGGAAGCTAGAGGAAAAGGAAAAGAATGGTGGGGGAGGGGCAGGGATCTCATGAAAATCAAAGGGAGACAAGTAGAGGAAAGGGACCCTAGGTTGGGAGACCAGGAGGGAGGGGGAAGGGCTGGCAGTGATAGTGGCCAGATTATCTTGTCATACTGTGTGTGGATGAATATGTAACAACCAGTCCCACTGGTCTGTGTGACTATAATGCACCAATATAAATGTGGAAAGAGGAAAAGAATGGTCTGGATGAGTTCTGGTGGAACCCACAGGCTCATGTGAAGTCCCCTGACTTTGTGCCCACTCCCCTCTTCCTGGCTGGAGCCTGGCCTTAGTGGGCGCTTGCCTGGGCTTGTTTGGTAAATGGTCCCAAGGGCTGGGGCTGAGGGGGTGACCAGCTACTGGTGGAGTTAGGTCCTGGGCTGAGCCAAGTGTCTTGGGCCTGCCTAAGACAGAGGGTGACGGGGACATAGGTCAGAGGGGTTCTGAGCTAGGGGGTCCTCACAGGCATCTAGGGCCTGCAGTGCTGGTGTGTTGGGGGTGAGATTCTGGTCAGCAGTGGGCTGACCGTGGCTCGATCTAGGGCAGTGGCTGATTGCTGGGGCTCCACCCATCCTCATTGCTCCCTGTGGATGGGCTCAGCTGGTCCCTGACCTGGGCAACAGCACACCAGCTACGGGAGGAGCACGACTCTCACTTTGTGTGGTCTCCTGGAGTCAGGAAGGGAGGCTTGGGGGCGTCCCTACTGCAGATTCGTCGTCCTCCCAGCAGACCTCTGTGCAGAAGCCCTCTATGGGCATTACCGCAGGAGCAGAGGGAGGGGAGGGCTATGATCCCAGTCGTTGCTTTCTCAAGGACTCAGAAGAATGCACTTGGACAGGTACAAAATAGATCAGGCTTGCTTCCACTAGCATGTTGTTCCCTAAGCAATTCACAGTTTGGATAGAAAAAGTAGGTTGCTATTTTGTAGGATGCCCCTTGGGACCTGGGCCTTTGGAAGCTGCTAGGTTTTTCACTTCTGCTCAAATAGGAGAGAGGCCTCGACTGGGGCCCAGTGAAGCTGCACAGAGCCCAGAAGGGCCTCCTCTCTGCAGGGACTCTGACACATGTGTTGGTCCCCCACTTGTGCATTGGTTTTGAGTGGATCATCACTGGGCAGAGAGAAGAGAAGAGAAAGTCTGGGAGTGAATGTGACTTTCTCTGCCTTGTGAGGTCCTGTTGCTGAAGCTGGAGCCTCAGAATTTTAGAGCTCCAAGGCCAGAGTATGAGGCCAGCCCTGTGTCTTGGGCCTGCCTAAGACAGAGGGTGACGGGGATATAGGTCAGAGGCGTCCTGAGCTAGGAGGTTACCAGCAGAATTTGCTTAGAGACACATCGCAGTTTCCTTGGGGGAGCTGAATGTGAACCCAGGCCTTCTGATTCTCCACCCAGGGCTCTTTCTGGAGGTGGGAATCTGAGTGACTAAATGAGATGCTCCTCAAATCTGAGTGTCATGGAGCAAACTCATGCTTATTACATAAATAAAGTAATATTTATGACCCACAGAGGCTTTACTAGTTTGGTAGAGTGGATGTCTGTGCCTGGGGTGGACCTGTGTGGTCAGCAGGGACACCAGGGTTTTATTATATCTGTTTTACAGAGAAGGCGGCTGAGGTCCTGGCCAGTAATGTGACCACCCAACCTCATGTGATGTCAGTGGCAGAGCTGGCAGTGTCCTCACCATGCTGTCACTCTGAGAGTCTAACGGTCCACAGTCTTTGGATCTCATTTGATAATTTCCCTAAATGAAATGAAGCCTAGCTAAGGTCCCTGACAAACCCTGGCCACCTAACCTGCCAGCACAGGGCAGGCCTGACGGAGCACCACCATCCTGACTTGGGAATGTTCCGTGCCCAGCAGGTTCGCTGGACACTCGGCTCCCAGGCAAACCCCTTGTGCATGCAGCAAGCTCCTTCTAGCCAGCTGGCAGTGTCCCTAGCCCTCACTTTGAGTCCTTGCAGTCCTGATAAGGGAGAGACACAGTTCAAGGTCTTCGGGCTCCAGAAGACAGGCCTAACTTCTCCAGGGACACGGGGGCACTCTCACAGCACCTGCATGCCCCTCCTGGGGGGAGCCACCATGAACAGACTTCTAGGTGATTCTGCTGCCCAGTCAGGTTGCAAACCCCTGGGGCAAAATTTTAGTGATTGAGCCAAGAAGGTTTGGGAGTGAGTAGATGAAGAGAAATGCCACCTACTACCTGGAGTACCTCATGGTCTCACACAGAGGCAACTGCCCACCAGGCTGTTTTCCTGGGATGCATTGGTTATGTGCCAATAGCTGAGTTTAGGTCCCTGGTTCATCAGACGTTACAGGGTTACTGGGGGATACTACAGAGGACACCTCCGAGGTGGGAGCCTTGCTTGAGCTTTGTACCTTTCATCACCCTGTGCCATGGCTTGCCCATGTTGGTCCCCAGTGTGGGGGTGTTGAGGTGGTGGACCCTTTAAGAGGTGGGGCTTCATGGAAGGTGGCTAGGCCGTTGGGGGCACTGCCCTTGGGAGGGATGAATACAGCTTTTGTGGGACCATGATTAGTTCCCTGAGAGAGAAATATACAACGTGTGAACCTGGCCTCTTAATCCCTCTGGTGTCCTCTCCCCAGGGGATCTGTTCTGTATGTGATGCCATTTGCCATGAGGGCCTCACCAGATGCCCAACAGATGGGACCACCAGATATTGGACTTTTGGCCTCCAAAACTCTGATCTCAATAAACCTCTTTTCTTTATAAAGTTTCTAGCCTCAGGCATTTTGTTATAGCAACAAAAAGTGGGCTAATGTATTCTGCTAAGAAGAGCCCATCAGTGGAATAGCCTGGGCAGGGTGGGGGTGGAGGTGGGGCATGTCTTTGTGCCCTCAGTGTCTGCTTGGCTCTGATGTTGCTGGCTGTGTGGCCTGAGCACTACCTAACCTCTACTCTGGCTCCCACCCTGGCTCAGCACCCTTCAGGTCCTCTCCAGTCTGCACCGATCAGAGTCTGTGATCGCATGAATACAGCACATCAGTAACATAGCATCCTCCACAGGAAGGGCTTTGCTCTCCTTCCTCAGCTCTGACGGGCGGCATTATTGATGTCACTGCCTCCTTCTAATAGTGCTGGTGAAAGCTGTTCCTGCCCTCCCCGCAAGGGTGCCTCTTGTTTGCAGTGATTTACTGCACTCCACATTGACGCCCACAAGGAACTGCATATTTATTCAGGCGTAGAAGTTGGCTCCCCCAGCATACATGCCTGAAGGAAAAACAGAAGAGCAGGAGCGTAGAGGTCCCCAGCCAGCTGAGGGGGCTTCCTGGGTCTCCCCAGCTTCTTGGCTCCTGCCCAATGGGGAATCTTGAATCAATTTACACACGACTGGTGAGAAAGCTGGAGGTGGATTAGTTTTGGAAACTGATGACCAATTTAAAATTCAACCAGGGTTTGTAGGGTACTTACACTGCCAGGCACCGTGCCAGAGGCCAGAGGGAAAAAGTGAAGAAAAGACAGGCTGTGGGGGAGGGAGACGAAAAGGAAAAGTGGGGATGAACGAGGAGCTGGCTCAAACAGAGCAGCTGGGATGTCCTTTATATGGGGCCTCTCATCCTAGTGACTCAGGAGGCCGAGTTAGGAGGATAGCCTTAGTAAGGCCCGGTCTCAAAATTTAAAAAAAAAAAAATAAGTGGGGTCTGGCAAGCTGGACAGGAGGGTGGCCAGCAAAGGAAAGGAGCCTGGGGCTTGGTGTGGGACATGGGTGCTTCTGCTCAGCTGCGAAGTGGGCAGAGCAGAAGGTTGAAGGGAGACAGTGGGCAACTGTCCCTGGCACCTGTCCATGAGGGCACAGCAACACCTAGGAAGGCAGACCTGACCAGTGAAGTCTAAGCTGGCTCGGCTTCTGTCAGTACTTCCCTCCAGGGTGGGGAGAGATGACCAGCCTTTTAGGGTGGCTCTGGGTCGCTGCCTGGGTTGGCAAATCTCATGTGATGGGACTTTGCACTCAGTGTAGGTGTATTAATTCCTTCCCTGAAGTCAATAAATACATTTGTACAGACATATCATGAAAGTCAATTAGAAAGTACCAAGTGGTCAGCCTCCTTGGCTATCTGCTGTCTCTGGCCCTTAGAGTAGGGCATTGGCCTGAGCTTCAGGAAATGGTTTGGTCCCTGAAACCAAGGGCCAGGAGGCCCTGACCGCCATCTGCAGTTCACTCTGCGTGCCTCAAGTGGGGAGGCTGAGCAGGGGCTGTCAGGCCCGTGGTCTGGGACTGAATGGCCTGAGGAGCTGGACCAAGCCCCGGCCTCTCCTGGCTGGTCCCTGGGGCCCTGTGGGCAGGCTGTGACTCTCTGCAAGGCTTTCTCACTGCCCTTCCTTCCTTTGAAGCCTCTCACTGTGTGAGGACCCCTGCACCCTGGGACAGGCTGGAGCGGGTAGTTGCATCCGTGAGTTCTGATGCGTGAAGCAGGTGGGCTGCTGTCCCCTCACTGTCCTAGGCACATTCTGTGTGGATGAAGGTGCCCACCCTGAGATCTTTGCTGACAGCCAGCCACACCGGGAGGCTGGAGGCTGATGACGAACCTTTTGGAAGTTTCATGCCCCAGATTTGCTCTCAGAGTCTGCAAGGCCAAGAGAAGCAGCCTCACTACCAGTCTACATGTGGAATGTTCCCTTTATGCTACGCAAGCAGCATGGTGACACAGCTCGGCCAGGTCACCCCCAACTGCCTTGCCCTGGTAAGACCTGCTCTAAGTGAACAAGGGAATGAATGAAAACTGGACTGTGTTAGGCATATTTTTTCCTGATCACAGAAGTAATTATGTTCAGGGAGAAAAACTTAATGACAGAAAAATACAGAGGAAGGTAGAAAAATCACCCACAGTCCCCTCTCCCAGTGAGAGTTCCTGATACTGGGTGAGCGTAAGTCCTGCTGCCTTTCCTACCCTCACAGCTGCTCTTTCCAGAACTGGACCTGTGGCCCCATGTGCCAGAGCTGAAGGGAGTTCGCTTTCTTCGTTTTCCGGAGTTGAGTCTCCCTTTGTTGTGCAGATGTGGAACCTGGACAGGGAGGCCATGAATCTAGAGCCTCCCAGGGAGGAGGTGTAGAAGGGCCAGGGGCTTTGGGAGGCGGCTAGGCACCAAGTCCCTGTCCTTGCTGCCCAAGGTTAAGGAGAACTTCTGGGATGGCCCAGGGTGGCCCCTCTAAGCTTAAGATAGGTGATGTTGACACCAAAACTCCGGCAGCATCTAGACTGGAGAGCTGAGGTCCACTGCAGGTAAAATGTCCTGTGGCCACCTCTGCCTACTCTAGTCCATAGGCCAGCTGCAGTGTTCCTGGTGGCCCAAGGCCCCCCAGGTTGGTGGCCATCTGTGTGTGGTAGATGTGTTTCCCAGAATCCCTTCCCTTCATGGTTTCTGCTCAGTCAGGGCCACAGGAGATGTTTGGCATGAGATTTTGAAGGCAAAGTGAGGTGGACGCCTGGTTCCTTTCTCCTCAGGAGGCTGGTGCAGGGCTCAGGGTCCCGCCGCAGCTTGCACACACCGCTGCTCACCTGCAGGCCCACCAGCAGCTCCTGCCAACTCTCCTCCTTTAGCATCCCAGCCTCTGGGCCAGGATGTTTAACTGTGAGGAAGGTCCCAGTGCAGGACACACCACCACTGCAGCTGGTGGGACTGGGGGTGGGGAGAGATCAAGGTAGGTCCAGATCAAGATACCTCTGCGGCCTCTGTCTATGTTTTCCAGCTTCCCCACGTTATGTCCACCCTCCCCTCTCTGACTTCAGGCCCCACATGCAGAAGGATCAGCTCCCACAGACTGTTCAAGCATCTCCCACAGTTGGGGCTGGGGTCAGCTTACTTTGACTCTACAGAAACCTAGTGAAGGGCTTTAAGGAGACCAGAAGGAAAGTGGCCTTAGATGACAGTGTCACAACCAGTCAGGGGACAGGCATGCAGTGTGACAGGGGTGCCTATGAAGAAAGGATTCCATTTGTTTATTTGGTAAAGATCACCGGGCAATGGTACTCAGCCCCTTCTTCCTTTCTGTAGGAAGTGTTGGTTCTAGACATCAGCTCTTGGAAGCTTTCTGGAATCAACTAGCACTGGTCCTGTGCACACCTGGCCTTACTCGCCAGGTATTTACTTGCTGACCACTAGGCCTAGCACTGGTGGAGGGGCTAGGAGAGCGAGTGGTAGACAGGCCCACTGGAGACGGCAGAGAGTTAGACCACACTGAAGTCCACGTCACTCATTCATGGGCTCTGGTCAAAGGGCACCTTGGCAGGTGCGCAAGGCCCTGTCAGGAATGATGGAGGTGAGGTCGGGGAGTCATGTAGACTCTGTACCCTGAGAACTCAGAATAACAAATGTAAAACAAAATTCTCAGAACCACTCCAGGACTTCAACGCCATTGTCCTGCCCTGAGGCTTATGCACCTGTGCCTCACCCCATAGTTGCCCAAAACCCCAAAGGCCTTTCTCTCTCTTCTTCAGTCCTGGGGAGAAGTTCAGTGAACTGCTTAGTACCTGCTCTTTGCTTTGTTACCCTGACCTTATCCAGGAGGGGACAAGATAGTGCCACTGAAGGGAATAGCAAGTCAGTGCCCAAGTTGACCAAGGGGGTGGTTTGCATCTCAAAGACCCCAGACCAAGAGACACTCCTTTCATGGGGCTTCCTGAACCACACAGGACCTTGCCTCATGTGTATCTGCAACTATGCTTTTGATTAGAAAGGTCCTCAATGCAAACAGCCTGACGTTCTTAAGGTGTACTCACATGATCTAGGATCCAAAAATAATTTAGAATGTGTTTCCAGTAGGATATCTTGTGATGTTACACAGGAAATGTCCAGGCACTTGCTGGGGGGAATTATTTTCAGGTAAGACTCCTAGCATGCACTGATTGCTCCCTTCCACAAGGGTTTGGTGGCAGAAGACAACATAGGATTTTGTCACACAAACCACTCTTTGCCTCCACCTTTTCTAGCTGCGTTGCTTTTGTCAAATTGCAAATCTTTGAGCCTCAGTTTCTTTATCTCCAAAACTGAGTTAGTAACCATCTGTCTGTGATTGGGCTGTTATAAATAAGAAGCGCGTTTAGCGTGCTTACCACAGCTCTCAGCACTAGATCCATGGCGGCTGTGGAAAAATTTCAGGTGATGATGATGATTTCTTAAGAGAGGAATGGGGTGTTACAGATGCCGTTCCCAAATGGAGCATCTCCATAGCTGTCCAGAGCTCTAAAAGTGCCCAGATCAGTTGTTCCATTCCTACAAGCCCATGCCAGAAAATTCCTCAGGCAGCTAGAGGCCTGGACACAGTCAAGCTTTTGTAGCACACCTTACAAAGTGGAAATTAGAAAACAACCCCAGTGTCAGATGATAGGCAGCTGGCACAAGAGATTTATGGGAAATCCTCATTCCCATGAATTACAGATAAGACTTTCAAGGAACATTGATGACTTGGAAATATGTCCACAACAAAATGCTAAGCAGAGTATAAAATTGTGTGTAGCTAGGGCGCCTGACCCAACCTAGGCTTTGTTGAGACCTGGGATTGTGGCTAGAGGACAAGGTACCCAGCATCTGACCACTTCCTCAGTGTCCTGAAAAGAAAACCTTGTGGAGTGTCCTGGGATGCATGTTCAGCACTGTCCTATGCTTTCTCATTTAATCCTATTCAGAGACTTTGCCAAGATGAAAAACCAAGTTTCAGCTGGCTAAAGCTAATAAGGAAGGCAATTGGTTCGTGTAACTAAAAAAGTTCAGCAGAAGCTTTAGCTAGCCCAGCTGGATCCAGGAGCCACAGATATCATCAGAACCCCATATCCCTAACTGGCATTTAGAGGCTGTGTCCCTGGTCCTCTGACCCTCTGTCATCCCCAGAGGCGCTTTCTGTAGGATGGCCAAGATGGTGATGCACTTACTCCACATTAATATGGCCCCACACATGGTGCTTTCTAGCCCCAAAAGTCCTGGGAAAACTTTGATGAGAGTGGAGCCCTGTGCTCATCCCTCAACAACTAGAGCGAATTTACCCTAAGAAGGACAGGTTTCATCATCAGGAGGAGGAAGGGTTTCTGGGAAGAAAAATACTCCTAGATATCTATTAAAAACCCTCAGCATTAGTGTTCTCATTTTACAGAGGCGCTAAGCAGCTCACCCAAGAACACCCAGCCATGGAGGAGCCAGGGTCTAACCCAGGTGTGGCCACCAAGGCTATACTTAAAATCACTCTCTTGTTTTGCTACTGGCCCCCACCAGAATCCCAGAAGCAGAGGGGCTACAAGCAAAGGTGGGAGGTGCTGTGTGGACCGCACTGCATGCCGATCACGGAGCTTAGCTGCAAGAAGCTGAAGCTGATTCTGATCATTAAGCAAAACAGAAATGTATTAAAGGCCATTGGCAGCTCGCAGGATATCTGCGTGGGTGTGACATCTAGCGTTAGAGGCTCCGCAGCTGATGCTCAATGCCAGGTTTTTCAGGGACACACCCTGGGACCTCCTGTGGCTTTGAACACCTGCATGTGTGCTGCTAAGGCTGCTGAGCTGGCTCTGCTGCTTGAACCCAGACCTGGAAGCCTCCAGAAAGGACATGTGAGTGTCTTTGCTGCCCCTAGACTTCCCAGCCTGGCAGCCACATAGCCCCAGGCGCTTTATGTCACTAGCTTCCCTGTGTCTTTATTCAGTGTGACTCAGCAAATACCTGTCCATCTGGCTGCACCGAGGCCTGGCCTCCAGCCTTTCCAGCCTCTATAATGACATGAGGTCTTTGCTTCCTCCAAGATATATGGAGTAGGGAGAGGTGTACAAGGATGCTGGGTGGCCTAAGGGAGGGGTGTGAGCCATTTAAGTTTCAGTCCCTCAACATACACACCCCAAATAAATACCATTTATAGAGGCTAAGTTTCCTCTGGCCACGGTTACAAACCACCACAGCTGGGTAGCTTAGAACAACAAATTCATTGGTTGCAGGTTCTGGAGGGTAGACATCCAAAATCAAGGTGTCAGCAGGCTGTGCTCTCACTCCTGGCTGCTGGTGGCTGCTGGCAACACTTGGTGTCCCTTGGCTTGCAGCTGGGTTTCTTGTCCTCATGGGGCATAACTGCTTTGTGTATATCTGTCCTAGAAGGATCCCAGGCATGGTGGTGCACCTAGAGTCCCAGTTACTTGGGAGGCCTAGGGGGAGGATAGTTTGAGCCCAGGAGTTTGGGACTTGCCTGGTCAACGTGGAGAGGCCCCATCTCAAAAACAACAACAACAAAACCCTAATCATAGTCTCTGAATTTACAACTTAATGACATGTAGAGAACTTAATGCTTAATTACTACAAAGACCCTATTTCCAAATGAAGTCATTTTCCTGGGTACAGGGGTTAGGACTTGACATTTCTTTTTGGGGGACATAATTCAACCCATATCACCTTCTTTTCCTACATGGTCCCTTGTTTTCTAGGGGCTGCCTCCCGAATAAACTATCATGTTCTTGTATCAGTTATCTTTGGGGAAATCCAGACTAAGCCAGAGGGTCAAGATCCTGAGGGAAAAAGAGAGAGAGGAGTAAAGTCTGGGGTGGGAGTTGAGGGCAAGGCTTCCCTTCAAGGGGTTAAGGGACCCCTGGGAGGCGGGGGAGCTAGGCAAATGCTGTGGCTTGGGCTGGGGCCACATCTGGGAGGAGGGGAGAGGAAGAGGATCTCTAATAGAGCCAGACCTGAGCTTGGGGATCTGGGAGAAGGAGTCCAGACCTTCAGTTTGGGTTCTCTAGCTCTGGCTCTGGCTGGGGCAATGGGCCCAGAGCTGACCCCTGGCTCCAGCAGGGACTGGAACCTGCTCTCTTGACCTGCACTTTGGCCTCTCCTGCACTGTGGGTTCCCTGCAGGGTGTGACCTGGATGGTGGCCTGCAGGGGGCAGGTCCAGTCTGTGGAGGCTCTGCTTCCCATGTCTGTGTGTTTGGACTGGGTGGGAGAGGGCAGACCCTGCCCAGGAGCACTGACTCTGTGTTTGGTTGTGGGGCAGTTTGAGCCCCTTGGCCCACAGGCCCCCTCTCCTATGGCTTCTCACAGGCTTATTAATGAAACAGGGCAATGTGCCCCTGTGCACAGTCTACTTTATATATTTACACCCTTAGAAACCCCCCTGAGTCCTGACCCTGTGAGGGCCCAAAGCCCTTGGCCACCCTGCTCAACAGAAAGGCTCCTTGCCCAGGGCTGTTATCCGGCTGACCTCCCTGGTCATCAGTATCCTCGGAAACAGGTCCCTTGGTGGCGGGGCCTGCTCACCCCTACAGGCCTGGGTTTACAGAAAACCCTTGAAAGACCCTCCAGGAGGAAGCTGCCCTTGCCAGAGCAGGAAGAACCCGTGCTTGTAAAGCCTGTTTTCTACACTCAAGGGGCAGAATTGTGCCCTGTTTTGCTCCGACCAAAGGAAACGTTTCTGTAAGATGCCTGGGTTCTGAGTTTTGAACTTGCTCCCTTGTGAGCTTCTTTCCTGTGGCTGCTGTAACGAATCGCTCCCAGCATGGTGGCCGGCACGACCCATCTCCTCTTCTTCTTCATCATCATCATCATCACCATCATCATTGCCATCATCATTGTCATCCTCATCTGTGGTGCTGGGGAGGCAGCCCAGGGCCTCACGTGCCAGGCAAACCCTCTACCACTGAGCTCCATACCTGGCCCCTAGTTCATCATCTTTTGGTTCTGGAGGTCAGAGGTCCAAAGTCAGTGTCACTGGGTGACCATAAAAGTGTGAATGGTGGTGCTCCTTCTCATGGCTCCAGGGGACAACCTTTCCTGCCCTTTCCAGCTTCCAGAGGCCTCTGCATTCGGTCTCCAGAGCTCCTTGGTCCACCCTCTGCTTCTGTTCTTCTCTGACCCTGGGCCTCTTGCTCCCTCTCAACAAGGATCCTGCCAGATCATCTAGGGTGATCTCCCCATCTCAAGGCCCTATGTAATGACCTCTGCAAAGGCTCCTTTACCATGCAAGGCAACAGTATTCACAGTTCTGTGGACAAGGATCACACATTTTGGGGCTGTTATTTGGCTACCACAGCTAGCAGAGCACTCCTGGGCCAGGCCTCTGCCCTGGCTCTGCCCTGAGGTGGAGGGGAAGGGACTTCAGAACCCCTGCCTGGAGACCTCCAGAAGCAGAGTCGTTTTCCCTGGTTGTGAGGTGGGAGTCAGAGCTGAGTTGGAACCAGGTATCCCCTCTCCAAGTCCAGCGCTGCCTCTGCCAGCTCATGCAGGCCCGTCCTGCCACAGGCTCCTGCACGGTTACTGGGCGTGGTTGCTGGCAGCAGATGAAACCCACGGCTCAGGCCTGACTCACCATCTGCCTCAGATGGCACCAACTGAGTTTTTAACCTCCCCGTGTCTGCTTGCTGGAGATAACTAGGGTTCTCTCATAGGGTACTCATGAGGATAAAATAGAACTAAGTTACAAAGCATGTAATGAACGCTGGATATGAGGTCAGGGCTCCTGTTGTCAATTGCAATAGGGCAGAATCCCAAGCCTCTCTCTCCAAGGATGCGCACTGTGGCCTGGGACCCTTCAGGTCCCTGCCTGGGACCTATGCACCCTTCCTTTTCCCTTTCCTCTTCTCTTAGCCAGACTCAACTCCTCGTTCCAGGCCTGTGGACACCACCATTTCCAGGAGGCCTTCTTTGAGCCTGGCGCAGCTGAGTTGAGAGCAGAGGACAGGAAGTGGCCATGTGGGTGTGGATGTGGTGGGTGGAAGGAACCTGGCATTGCCCTCCACACATCCAGGGTGGAACCTCAGCCTGTCCCGTGGCCTCAGAGGCACTCTGGAACAGATGACTCAGCTCTGACGAGGGGCTAATGACGGTGCACTGACCCCCAAGTTTTTTTGAGGCTTGAGTCCGAGTGCAGCCCTCACCCTGGGAGGGGATGTGTTAAGTCCTCAGTCAGTGGCAGTTACACACAAGTGAACCACGGAAGTCTCAGTCGCTTGGGACAGAGGAACTGAAACTCTGCTTTGGTCGGAGTCACATGCCATTTGAGGGCTCATCTCACTCACCTTGGGCCCCAGTTATAGCCATTTTGATGAGCAAAACTGAGATGATAAATGGATTTCTAAGTGGTGAAGCTTGTGGGCTGCCCCAAGCAATGGGGTGTTCTGTGGGAGCTGAAGGTGTTCTCAGGATCCTCGGTGCTGTGGGGAACAGCCTCTTGGGGGCTCTGACCTCAATGGCCTTTGTGACTACATTTAAAAAATTGGTGTTGGAGCCCAGCATTGTGGCCTATGTCCATAGTCCCCGCCACTCAGGAGACTGGAGTCCGGGAGTTTGGGGCCAGCCTGAGCAACACAGAGAGAGACCCTGTGTCAAAGTGTGTGTGTGTGTGTGTGTGTGTGTGTGTGTGTGTGTAAGGGGAGGAGGGAAAGAGAGAGGCAGGTACTGGTGCTGCCCAGGCCTAGAATCTGGGGACGATGCTGTGTCCCCCGCTTCGGTGAGGGTGAAGGTTCTTCCCAGGGAGCCCATCTGGCTGCATGCTAACGAGGTGGGGAGGGCCCATCCCAAGCGGTGGGATGAATGGTCCCTCAGTTCTGCCTGCCTTTGTGGCCTTTATCACTGGGCCCTTGTGCTGACCTGCCTCTTTGCCCTGATTGTCTGGGCAGCCAGCCGCAGAGCCGAGTGTTGTCCCGAGCTTATCCCGCGTCCATAAATACCTTGTTAAAATCGCTGGGGAACAAGCATACTTTATGTTGGTGTCGACGGCAGCCTAGGCCATGAAGTCTCTCCCGACGCGTGGCTGGGCCTGCTGGGCCAGTGCTCACAGGCCTGTGTACTCCCAGGGCTAAGCCCTGTGCAGGCCCTGATGAGGGCTTCTGCCCCTCGGCCCCACGTGGAGGCCCCTCCAGCCTCACTCAGCCCCAGGCCTCCAGCTTTGATGTTCAGTATTTCTGGCTCCTCTAGGCAGCCCATGTCCCCATCCGTGCCCAGGAGCAGTCCTCTCCCGCCACTGGCTGCTCTTCTCTGCTCCAGGGCTCCCTTGGCTGCATTCCCGGCTCCCATCCTGATTCCCAGGAAGGAAGAGCTTGACCAGGGTGGGGCCTGGGGAGCTTGAGGTGAGGCTGCCATTCCACGCCCTTGTTCCAGAGGACAGAGTAGTGCCAGAGAGGCTGCAGGGCAGAGGAGTGGCCTGGCAGGGCAGAGGCAGTGGGCTCTCAGGGTCGGACCCCAGCACAGAGGAGAAGAGGGGAGAACCAAGGAAAGAGCAGAGATTCTGCTGGCTGCGGTGTGACCCTGAGCTCCTTCCTGCCCTCTCTGAACCTGTTTTCTTTTCTCAACATGGTAAGAATAACAAAAATAGCTGTTGCTTTCCTCCTGGGACCATCTTGAGGATCAGTGAAAGTAGCTGCCAAGCCCCGAGGCAGGGAGGAGCAGGTTTTTAGGGCTGGGCGAGCTCTTTGGCAGCACAGGGGGTGCAGGGGATTGACCAGCCTGATGTTCTTGGGCACAGGTGAGGAACCAACCATCCCCAGCATCAGGGGACAGTGGCCCTGGTAGGAGCAACCTATGTGGAGGCCCAGGGGGAAGGAGGTTTGGAATAGAAGAGAGGATGGCTGCACAGCTTAGTGGGCCCAGAGGCTGTCCCAGAGCTACATAGGGACACAAGTGACAGAGGATGACTCCCTGTGGAAAACACAAGATTCCACTCAATCCCCTGGGAAATTAAACAGGCGGGAGCCATTAGTACATCTCGCCAAGCATTTTTATCCTAAAAGGTTAGGATGAAAATGTCTGGTGTGTAAAGGGGTAGAGCTTTTCCTCTGGAAGAATCCAGGATGCACTTAGCTTCATGCTCCCACGAATTGGGTTGACACTGTGGCCAGATGAGAGTAGAGGACAGGCTAGCACAAGGGCCTTGGGCTCCTCTGCTCAGTCGGGGTGCCTGAGAGACATGGCTCCTGTGGGCTCCTGCGAGCACCTGTGATTGTCCCTGCCTGCTCCTCCCCCGTCTCCCTCAGGGTCTGGGCAGCTGGGGGTGCACCAGCCCATTCTGGGCCCCCTGTGCAGGTTGGGACTGCAGAGAAGGTGAACAAGAGCCCCCTTGTTGGTGCCCCGTCCCCAAGATCCTGAGAAGATGAGTTTCCTGGTACATTGTCTCCCCTCTGTTTTGGAGCTCCCTTGGGAGTCCCTGAAACAGAGGACTGTCATGCTGTTCTCCCTCTGTGATGATCAGGACTGAAATCTAATTAACAGCAAATAACACTCAGCAGCAACTGAGTTATTCAGACAGCAACGGAGACTGGTGTCAGCTGGGTGACATTGAGGACATCTTTCCCAGATTCTTGACCCCCCAAGGCCTGTAGGGTCTATCCTGAGGGCTTGGCTGAGGGTGACGTGGGCAGGATTTAGGTGGGTGTGGTAGGTGAGTCCCCTCCCTGTGACCTCACCTGGGTCTCTGTCTCTCTGTGGGCTTGTGGTCCCTGGTCCAGAGTAGGAGGGTGGGCTGTGGAGCCAGAGCTGGAGGCCTGTAGCTGGTGGGGGTGCACAGGTGGGCCTGGGTTAAGTAGGGGCCTGGACGGAGCTGTGTTGCTGGGAAGTGGGGATTTAGAGAGGGGAGTCCGTGGAGGCTGGGCTGGGGCTGGTGGAGGGGAGAAGGACAGGAGAGGGCTGCTAGGAGGACCTGAGCCACTTACCTGGACTGTAGGTAGGACCCAGACTCCCGCTATCCTGTTGCAGAACAGAGCGGGGATTCCTGGGGAGAAATGCCCCCTGGGGGGCTGTACCTGTGGTCAGTGCTACCTGCCAGTGTGCAGCTCATCCAGGTCTTTCTTCTTTCTTGGGGTCTCAGGTCCGTGGGGCAGAGCTGACCCCCGGCTGAGGCCCTCTGAGCAGTGGTGCTTCAGTTGGATTTCTTAATTCTTCTCCTTCATCCTCTCTCCTCAAAATAACACTGTACCAACGTTTGTGCATTTAATCATTTCTTCCAATCCACTTTCAATATGTTCTACACTTATTTTAAAATAAGTGATTCCTTAAAAAGTATCGAGTTCTTTCTTGTGAGTTTTAAAATCTGCATAAGGAGTATTGGCCTGTAATCTTGTCCTGCTCTTCTTCTTCTTTTTTTTGGTCTGGACATTGTGCTTTTGAGATCGGTCCTTGCAGCCATGTGTAAATCTGGCTCAGTGCGGCTGACTGCTGCTTGGAATTTCTGACATGTGGGTATACCTGGACAACAAACAAACAAACTTTTTTTGGTGCTAGGGATTGAACCTAAGTTTCTGCACATGGTGGCGTATGCGCTACCACTGAGCTACCCCTGCAGCTCCCTGCAAACCTTTTAAATTCCTGAGTGATGGGCCCCTCGGCTCCTGCTAGTCTTTGTACTGAGTGGGCATCCTTCTGAGTTTCTATAAGGGTGAGCACCTTTGGGGTATCTAGGTGGGAGTGATGTGACAGCCTCGCAGGGCCATGCACATATTTAGCCAGCACTCCTGGGCCAGTCTGTCCTCTCCCCAGCTGGACCCAAGGGACGAGGGACGTGTTTCTGCAAACCACACCTGTGCTTAGCTTTGGTCGTTCTTCTATTTCCTGCCAATCAGGTGAGGCCACTCCTCCTCATTCCCCTGTCCCTGGTCCCGCGCATGGTGGTTTCAGGGTCCCTCTGCTGTGAATTGTCCCCCACCTGTGCCCACTGGCTCCAGGAGTCTCTGTCTCCTACTTGCTGATTTGTGGGCTTGCTGGTGCCCTCTGGCTAATCATTCCTCAGCCATTTCAGATTTGAAAGCGGCACTTTCCTCTGTATTCCACCTGTTTCCTTTGTCTGTGGCAACTCTATTCAAATAAAAAATTTTCAATTTCCATGAAGTCGAAGAGTTCATCTTTCTTCTCATACTTTGTTCTTTTGGCAACTTTTTAAAAAGAAATTCTTCCTGAGATCTTAAAGCTTTATCTCTTTTCTTCTATTAGCTTTACAATTTAATTTTACATGTAGCCCTTAAACTATTTTGAATATATATGTGTGTGAAAGATATACCATACTATATATCACATTATTTCATGTTACTTTATATACATGTATGATGTTTTACATTTCATATTCTTGTCTTTGTGCACAGCTATCCAAATGCCATATCCAAACGCCATGGATAATTGTATCTGTAGAGCTTTTAGGTTCTTTCCTTTTTTATTATCTGCACTAAGAATTTCAAAGATCTTTATTTTTAGTTTTTGGTGGTACTGGGGATTAAACCCAGGGTCTCCCACGTGCTAGGTGAACATTCTACCACTGAGCTATATCCCTCGCTTTTTAAATTTTATTTTGAGTCAGGGTCTCACTAAGTTGCCAGGCTGGCTTCCAACATTCCATTCTCCTCCCTCAGCCTCCTGAGATTCCAGGTGTGTGCCACTGTGCCCTACTTTAAATATTCATTTCTAAAGGAAGTAAATATCCAGGATGAATCTTTTCTTGGTCCTTCCTTCTGGTTTCTTGCTTTCTTGGTGCAGACCTCCTGGGGTTGGGCGGGTGATGGCTCATCCTGGACACTTTGCCTGCAGGTTTTAGAAGCTGAATGCTTTCAGCTTACCTTTCCTTTGTTGGTCTGATTATCTGCTTAGTTTGGTGTAGGGATTTTAAGAATCTGCTTTTCATTTAAAACTTCTTTCAAGCACTCTTCCATGCAGGAAACGTTTGAATTAAATAAGCACTTAATATGCATTAAACATCAGAAAATGTCACAAATATATACTGAAGTTGTAGGATGCATGGCAGAACCAGGCCAGTGATGGCCATGTAGGCAGCGCAGCTGCGGGTGGTCCAGGTGAGGCCTAACGCCCTCCATGTGCAGTGTCGCCTGGGCAAGGCGGGAGCCAAAGCCCCTGTAGCGGGGGCTGATATTCCCAGCATCGCTCACCTGATCATTCATCTTTCCCTGTGGCTTTTGATGCCATTTTCATCATTTTTGATTTGATTCTGGGGTTTCCATTCCATTTCTTTGATCTTCTCATCTGTTCCCTTGCTGGCACTACTCTTTGATCTTCGTAATGAAGAGATTGTTCCAGCCACTCACGAATCTTTATTTTTCATAGGAATTTTCAAATCAGTTTGTAGTTCTTGAAAATATGTTGCCATGCTTTTGGCTGGATTTAGTTTACTTTGAATATCTAGATTAGCTTGAGGAATATCTTCCCAGAAGGTGTTAAGTGCGCCGCCCATGAACAGGGCCCAGATCTTTTTTTTTGTTTTGGTGCTGGGGACGGAACCCAGGGCCTTGTGCCTGCCAGTGCTTCAGGCTGTGTGACACCTCCAGGCCCTCAGATTCTTCAGGGCCTTTGGTAGATTTAAAATCTTTATGTTCTCCATAAAGATCTCATGCTTTCTTTGGTGGGCTTGTTGCTAGACATGCACATGAATTTTTTGCTGCTTATGGTAAGTGCTATTATATTTTTGACTGCCTTTTCCAGTAGGTTCTGCTGGAACGAAGAAGCATGGTTGCTTTTTGTCTATTGAATGTGCATCTCGCAATGGTACTAAACTCTCAGACCAGCTCCTCATATCTACAATTCTTCTTCTTTTTATTAACTTTCTTTTCTGGATACTGGTCTATTTGACTTTTCTATTTCCTCTTATACCAATTTTGGCACTTCATATTTTTTTTCCAGAAGTGTATGCATTTAAATCTGTTTTAAAGTGTTGGCTTGCAGTCACAAATAATATTCCTTAAATACTTAATGTAAAACTATTTGTTTTATCTGAGTTGTCCCTTGTTTTTATTTTATAGTTTATCATAATCACACGCCACATCCAGATATTTCTGTCAATTGTAGATTGCATGTACCTAAGTGCTCCTGGAACATTATCTTGCCTAGTGACATTGTAGCTGTCATAGTTCATGTAAGTAAGCCCTGTGATGCTCACACAGCACACACTTCTCAGAAAGTATTCTGTCCTTAAGTGGCGCATGACTGTATTTGTAGTGTGTTTGGGTCACTTATTTCTCTTTTGTTTTCTCTCTCTTTTTTATTTTGTTTTTGGTACTGGGGATTGAACTCAGGGGCGCTCGACCACTGAGCCGCACCCCCAGTCCTGTTTTGTGTTTTATGTAGAGACAGGGTCTCACTGAGTTGCTTAGCACCTCGCTGTTGCTGAGGCTGGCTTTGAACTCGCGATTCTCCTGTCTCAGCCTCCCTAAGTGCTGGAATTACAG
>PVHX01019848.1:0-21102 GCA_004024805.1 Geosciurus inauris
TTCTGCAGTTCCAGAAAAAAAAATAAATTATTTTTTTTCAGGAAAAAAATGTGATAATCATTTTGAAGCAGTGAACACAGAATAAACTTATTTTTCTATGGGAACTGGGAAAAACATAGATAAAGAAATATATGGAAAAAAATAGAAAAACAACTAAAATGAATACATTCATTTAATTTAGATGAATTTTTTTCACATTAATAGTTTTAAACTTTCTAAACCACTAAATATGATGATCCACAACACTTGAATTTAATCTGTTTGCTTACTTGTGCTCATGCAAATTCACTTATATTTTACTTTTCCTCAATTTTTCTCTAAATTCTTGCACAGCAACTTTGGATGGAGTCTTTTCTACTTGTGGTCAAAAAGCAAAGACAGGATGAACATCCAACTCAAAATTTTGTCAGATATTGAGACTTGTACTGCCCTTCATGTACATCAAGAGGATATAATGAAGTTTAGTCCTTGCATAATGAGGTTTTCTCATGAGAAAAGATCTAGTTTCCAACCACGTTGAAATGGTTTGAGAGTGAAGGGAGAGTATGAATGTCTTGAATTTTCTTGTGGTCAGGGAATGAGATCTGAGTGAGAGTTTCCACATACAGGCCTGAATTCACCCAATTTGAGTTTTCCACCAATATCAAGGAAAGAACACAGGCTTATTTATAAGCTTACACACTGCCTGAAAATATTCCACAGTGTGCTTGAATGATGTGACCTCATACATAGTCTATAAAATCCAAACTCAAAATGGAGTCACTCTGGCTCAGGCCTGCCTGTATCTGCTAACCTGCTCTTTGTGCTTCTGTGATTAATGCTTTGCTATACTTGTTTCTCATGGATGGGCCAAACCACAGGCTGCCAGATCCCCTGGACAGTTACCTAAATTTCCAAGAACTGAAAGGGGACATAGGAGGCACCAACAGGGTTGAACTGTAAATAACTATAGACTGAATATTTGCCAAATCCTGTTTTCCAGAGTCATGTAGCTAGCCCACCCTATAACAACCTCTGAAACCCTCATTTCGGGGTCATTCTCTGAAGGAAAGGAGAGCTGACCCCAATCAATTGGCCTGTGTGCCTATTCCCTCAATAAACTTTGCTGCTTCTTCAGTCTGGGCTGCACTTATTGGGGAGGGGTGCAGGGTAAATGCAACAAGTCCAAAGATATACACTCTAAGTGAAATTTCTGAATTCTATTTAATTATATAAGGGGTGTCCATCCATAATACTTAAGAAAGACCTGTTGACTCTTCACCACCCCTCATATTAAAGAAAATCTAACATCTTTTAGAACTTTCACAGTTGTAAATCCTTCCTTATTTACACATTACACTTAAGTATATTTATGCTGTTACCCACAAATTCTTTCACTTTGAGTCCATTCACAAGAAAATCTCTAGAACCTATAAAAATTGGAAGCTAATGCTTCAGTTAAATCACACACTGAGTGATCACCTGCAGAAACTCATTACTGTAGAGGTTTTAGAAATTTTCGCACATATATTCCTGATGCAGAAATCTTTCTTGGGTGTGTGCTACACACCATCCTGGAAAAAGAGATTCTTACAGGCCTGGAGCCTACAACTTACTCCAAAGGATATGGTAAAAATAGATATGTACCTTGCTCAGGTACGCAGCTTCTTTCTTTGAGCAACCTGTTATTCAAATTTATTCAATGCTCTTGCTGAAAAAGTGGGTGCCATTGTGTCATAACTATTGATGATTAGTATTTTCTGTATTGCCTACTTTACTGCTATATTATTAAGTTGTATCAAGAAAAACAAAACATACTATTGAGCATATTAAAGAGTACATATAATAGGTACAGTTAAATATTAAGCAGTAAAAGGATCCAGATTAAGTCCTTAAAATATAAAATGATCTAAAATTATAGAGCAGTCTTGTACTCATTACAAGTTAAAAATGTGTTCCACAGCAGACCATTTATTTTCTTTCTTTAAGAAGTACAAACTCTATAGGTCAGGTAGTCAAGCAAAATCTCCTCAGCAGGATATACAAATTTGAAATCTTTCAAAAGGCAATGTTTTTGTTCCCTATAATTAGGCAATTAATTCTACTGGCATTTATAGGCTGCATGTGGTGAGAGTAAAAGAGATAAAGAAAAGTAGTAAAATCAAATATTTCAATTTTACTTTAAAGGTCACTGAATTATATGACCTACCTTAGGAGTATTTAACTTGAAATAAAAAAGTCAGGAAACAAATGAGCTGGGTAACTCAAGTTGTGAAGTTTTCTACTTTAATTAGTACATAAAACATTTTCTTTTTAAGAACTCATTGGTGTGTTTGAATAAATGATCTCTTTGTAAATGTCTTGAACTAAAGCTTATTTGTTCCTCATTGTTTCATTTCATACATATGCCTTATAAGGAAGATTGTTTCTTTTTTATGATAAATATGTGAAATTAAAAATTAAATTTTAATTTATTTTATACAGTAGGAAAATAAGTTTTCAGAGTGTAAATATATATGTAAGAGAATAGACATCATGCTCTTGAAGCAAAATAATTTGCTAAATTCATTATTATATCATCATCAATATTTACTAAAATATATTTAAAATTTAGATGGTAATGTTAAATAACTGTGTCTCTCAGTTAATGATTTTTGTCTCAGTGGGAGAAATAATGAGATATTTCAAAAAAAAGGTTTTTGATGCATAAAATAATAAAAAATAAAATCTGTAGAGATTTTGAATATTATATGATGCCATACATGAAAATTATTTTCTAGAAGAGATAATACATTTTTTAAATTCCATTTGGAACTTTGAAATAGGACATACAGAACAAGTAGGATACATATTTTTATTGCATATTGTGACATAATAAAAAAAAATGAAAAAATGTCTTGAGATATATACATACTGAAAGAATATAGTAAAAATAGATAAAAATGGAGTGCTAGGAAAAATCACATGAATTAACTTTTCATAAGTAATATTTAGTTTAACTGATAATTGTTGATTAATGTATTTTTATAAGTTCCCCATGACATTTAGAACATAACAATTATTACTGTAGTGTAATTACTATAGAGACTGCCTTTATATTTTAATGTGGGTCCTCAATCTATTAACAAGTGTTGGTTGAACCACTGGTTATTGGGGTGGCCAGCACCTTGACAGAGCAGATTCCTGCCCAGGAGTTGTGAGCTATCTTGGAAAATAAAGACTGAAATAATCATTAAGAAATAAAGAGAAATCCAGAAATTAGATTTAAAAAGTGGAGAATCTGATGGGTATTCCAGGCCTGATGGGAGCTGGAACTAAACAACCGAAGAAGGGCCCTGATTCTTTATTTAAGGGAAGAGTACATCAAAGGGGAGATAAGGTTTCAATGAAATGGAGTCTTGTTTCAGTGCTTGCTTCCGGGTGTGGCAGGGGTCTTGCAGTGAACTGGTTGATTGGCATTTGGCAAGCCACACCCATCTCAGGGAGGCTATTTGGCTCCAGGGAGTCACTCCTATCTTTAGAGCTGAGCTTGAACTTGAGTGGTGAGCTAGGACAGGGTGCCATGTGAATTGGGTATTCTCAAACAAGTGAGTTCTGCCTGGGAGTTCCTAAGACCAGGCTTCCCTGCCTAATGGTTCCAAAATCGCTCAGCTAACCCAGGGCTCCTAGATGGCTTCCCACAACTGGCTGTCAGCTGGGGAGGACATTTATGAGACTTTCTTCTACTTATACATGGATTTAGGTTTGGATCATCCATCTAACAAAAGCAGAAGTGATGTGCATAGCTGCCAGAGTCTGCCATTCATGAAAAAGCAGGTGACTCTTTTTCTTCATATCTAACTGCAATGTGGATAGGATTGTGAGAGCAAATTTAAACACCAGGACACTTTGCTGAATATGGGTAAGCAACAGGAAAGAGTGAACCGGGGTCCATTAGATCAGAAGCTATTTAGTCAGTGGAGATATTGATTTGGATTCATTTGAGAGAGAACGAGAGCAGAAATGTATTTATTTTTTTAATCCAGCACATCAAAGAGTTATTTTTCTATTTGTAACACTAGTTCATTCTACTGGTATGGGAAAAGGAATGTTATGCATTAAAATATCTAAGTATCTAATAATAAGTGAATAAAGGGCATATGATGGAATACTATTCAGCCATAAAAGAAGATGATTTCATTTTGGTTATGGTTTTGATATGAAGCATCCCCCAAAAGCTCATGTGAGAACAATGAAAGGAAGTTTATAAGTGAAATGACTGAGTTATGATAGACTTAATCTAATCAGTGCATGGATCCACTTGATGAAAAGTCATTTTGATGTGAAATCTAAAACATGTTTTTTTTAGAAGTAGAGAATCAGTTAATGATTGCAAAATCTTGAAATGGTGGTGATAGAGGGAAAGCTTAGCTGGAGAATGGTCATTGAAGGATACAAATTTTGTACATGTAAGTAATTTTAGTGAATAGGTGTATTTGCAAATATACAATATTAACTTATGAGGACCAATAGTATATACCATAATATAGCATGCAGTTTAAATATGCACAATATTTATGACTAACCATCAGTATTTTCAAAAACATTTTTGAATCTATGTAGAGAGCCAAGGAGTGTGGGTTGCACAAAATGGGTATTCTCTCATGAGGTTGAACATGCTTTCCTGTGTCAACCTACTTACTATAAGCAAGTGCTGAATTCATGATTTATCTAGGGCAATTTTCCCACACACTTGTGATATTTTGTTGATGATATTACTGTTTTAAAATGCCTCTATTAATAGGGCTTGAAGTGCCCACTAGTGTTTCTAAGTTCAAGATGATTGTGTTGAGATTTATGTAGAAATAATGTGGTACATAAGCTGTGTTTAGGCATGAGTTCTGGTGTATTAGCTATGAGCAAAATGAGGAAAAATGTTGGGGGAATCAGATATTATGAAGATATGAGGAATCAATCATCATGTACATTTTTAAAGATGGAGTCCTAACTAGAATAAGATGTTAATTTCTTACATACCATTTATGTATGTATTCCATTGTGAACCAATTAGTTTTTTTTCACCAAAAGTCAATGTTCAGTATTAATTTAAGTGGTTGGATTATCAATGTAGCAAATCAGAATAATTAGAAGAATAGAAATAACTCATAATGGAAATAAAAGGAATAAAAACAGACATCCAAAAAAAGCTATTCAGTGGTGCCCTAGGTAAAGAGGTGCATTTAAAATTCCATAGGAAATTGAGGAGAAACAGGTGAAAAGTGGCAAAGTGATGACCCTCAGAAGGGTAAGGATTTTGCCGGAGTTGAGCGTGTGGCAATGCAGCATATAGGAGAAAAGCATAAATGAGGCAAAGGAGAAGATATAATGAGAGGAAAACAGTTTATAGTTAAGGGCAAGAGCATTCAACAATGGTTTCTAATATTGGTTTAATCACAAAGAATACCAGAGTGATCCAGAAGGAGGAACACTGAGTATCAAGCTAGGTGAAGACTGATGAACAGTAGTGAGTAGAGTAGAGGGGATGGAAACCTAGAGGAAAAACAAACTAGGTGATGGACAAAAACATGGTCTTATTAAGCATGGTGGGATTAGTTAATTGGATGCTGTATTGTCATAAGAATTTGGGTTGATTTAACTTCTGATGAATTATGCAGAAAGAACAGTAGCCCTCGGGAATTGTAGAAACAGGAAAACCAGGCAGGGCTTAGGATAACTCTGACAAAAGTCTGTTATGTGGTTTTGTTTCTTTTTTTTAAAATATTTTTTTAGTTGTAGATGGACACAATGTCTTTATTTTATTGCTTTGTATGTAGTGCTGAGGATCGAACCCAGGGCCTCACGTATGTGAGGGAAGCGCTCTACCACTGAGCTACAATCCCAGCCCCCTGGTTTTGTTTCTTGAATACCAGGAAAACATATTTTTCTTGCACATACATTATTTTATGCTTTCTTCTGCATTTGTTTTTATTTGTTTTTTTCCTCCTTTGCTATCTTCATGCAGACTTAGGCAAAGATTCATTTCAAATGAGATGAAAGCAATTACTTACAAAATTAAAATATTATATCCTAAGGTATAACATTCTGAATAACTATTGTCACTATGAATCACCTGTTTTTTTTTCTTTAAGGTAACAGATTTCTGCATGAGATCTTCATTTTGCACTTTTGATTTTAGATATTTTTTCAAGTAATGATACGAGAAGCTTTTGATTGTAGGGAGAGGATTAGGGGATTAGTAAGAATGATGCATAAAACAAAGTTTATAATTATTCAATATGCAGAAATCTGTTTTCTGTTATGCATGGTTGGCATGTTAGTGCTTCAATGTGTATATTCTTTCTGCTTAGTAAGAGAATACATTTTTGTTTTCACATATCTTGGGAAACAGAAACATCTCAGTATATTTATTCTCCTAGAAAATGTACTATAATATATAAGTGGTGGGGGAAGAAGTGTTCTATAACACATAAACAAAAAACTGCACATATTTAACATGTAGAGTTTGATGGGTTTTGACATAAGCAAATAAGAAAGTATTTTGACATACTAAGAAAGTACCACTACTGTCAAAGTAATAAATATATGCAGATCATATTCATCACCGACAAAATTTCCTGTGCTAACTTGCTTTAAACAAATGAATAATAGAGAATTGTTAACTATACCCACAACATTTTAAGACCCATCTGTAGAACTTAAGTATCTTGCATAACTTCAACTTTATGCCCACTGAACAACTTCCTTTCCCTCATCTTCGCAGTTTCTAAAAACCACTATTCTACTCTCCACTTTTATGACTTTAATAATTTTAGGTGGAAACATCCAGGATTTGTCCTTTTGTGAACTAGTTTATTTTGTTCAGTACGATCTCCTCCAGGTTTGTCCAGGTTGCCCATATTTCAAAATTTTCCTCCTTTTCAAGGTAAAAAACCTATTCTACTATGTATATGTATCACATTTTCTTAATATTTTTATCCATCAATGCATATCCAGGATGATTTCATATCTTGGCTATTCCAAGTAATTTAAACTCTCTAAGCCATTGTAACTACTGAGGGTGAGGGATATGTTATTTAATGTTAATGAATGATTGCAAAACAGAAAAAATGGTTTGAACAAATTAACAGGTATCACATTTTGCAGTTGATTTAAAAACCTCAAATAAATTCTTTGTTTGAAATGAGTGAAATGATAACGGGAAAATGTTTCCAGCCCAAAAATATCACGAGCTTTTAAAGATTATTCATGTCTAAGCTTGTATTCAAATTATACAAGAAAGGAGGATAAAATGGGAGAAAAAATGTCTATTGTATACAACCCTTCAAAACTCGTTGGCCTGTTGTATATGGGGAAAGAAATCTGGTTTTAACTGCTGGAAGTAGTTGTCTATTTTACACCATCTCTTAGTCCTGCACTAATCCTTCTTTATCACAAAGTTGGCAAATTACCTTTACTAAATAACACCTGCTCCATACTCTCAGTAGGACATAGAAGGTGGACAGAAGAGAGTATCATTCAAATTCTGCCTTGATCATTAAGTCATTTGTTTGGCTCAGCAATCAGTTTTTGAAGTTTTCTCTAAAAACAGTAGCAGTAGCAGCTAGGGTGATTCTGGGATTTATCAGCCCAGCATGGATAATGCCATTTTGGCAATTCTACCTTTGATTGACTACAGCAACTCTTATGTATCTTTATACAAAAAGAAATAAATTTGTTTTTTCTAATCTGGGATTTTTAGGATCTTCAAATCTCTGAGATTGACAAATAGTCTAGTAAGATGTAACACAAAATGATTAATAAATATAAGAATAATAGTATCTAATGTATTAGGCATTAAGTTTATTTATACAAGGAAAATATAGAGTAAGATGGGCAATGAGGAAGGACAATTAGATCTTAGTGGTTATAATTGGAAGTTCAAGAAATAGACCTCATTATGAAGATGACATTTCAGCAGAATTCAAGGAGATGTGAGTTAACTCTGGAAGAGCCAGTGCAAATACTGTAAGAGAGAGGCCGTTGCTCAGATCAGTGAAGACCTGGAAAGAACCTGTGTGGTTGTAGTGTGGTACACGAAGACAAGCAATAGGAAGATGAACTCATTGAGGCAGGGCACATCAGACCATGAACTGTGTAAGAACTTTGTCTTCTCCTTGAGTAAAGTGAGGGGCTATTTTTGGAATATGAACAAAATGTTGAATTGATCAAACCTCACTTTTTAAAAGGATATTTATAGTTATTGTGCAGAAAATAAAAGATGAAAAAGAAGAGACAGAGAAACTAAATGTTTTTTTTTTTTTTCCCCCCAGTATTATCAGCGGAAGATGTGGCTCAAATATAGGTGGCAGCAATGAATCTATTCGGAAAAAAATGGATGTTAGGTATGTTTTGATGAAAACACAAACAGAATATCCTATACACAAGTTATGCTAATAAAGACCTGAAATTTCTCCTAAATTCAGTGCCTTGTCCATTCTTGATATCATGATGGCAAAAAGGAAGAGAGCCCTAGGAGAAAAGCATACTTTTTCATTCAGTATCAGTCAAAAAAGACAATTTTCTTGCTCATATTCTCCTTTTGGAATACTTTAATTCAGTTCACACAAGACTTCAATAAATTTATATTTTGATTGTTTTCAGAAACAACATTGTTTGACATTTATCTTTTTCAGTATTTAAAACTTGACTATGTACACACACAATACTATAATTTTAAGTAAATTAATTATAATTACTATAATTATAAGTAAATACCTAAGAGAACACATTTTATAGAGCATTTAGATTCTCATTCCATTATTTGTACTAGTAAACAAGCACAATCTTCTATTTTGATTTACTATGGCTACATTTATGATTAATTATGATTAGTTGGAAGAATCCAACATGTTCTTTTATTTATCCCGGGTAAAATAATGAGTACTGAAACTGAGTTTTGTAAACAAAATGTAACAGAATATATTTTAGCATAACAGGCCTAATTATAAAATATATTTCACAAGAAAAATTTACGATTTCTGTGCAGGGAAACTTAAACAAAACCAAGGAATTATATCAATAATTTAAAATTCCCTGCCTTAAAAAAGAAGATGAGTATGAAAATTAAATGATTCCATGTTCCAAATGTAAAGTAGTAGAAATAACCTGCCATCTGTTCCACTTGATACCATTATGAGAAATAAGAGGCTTAGTGAATCTCATTTTGTGATCTTATTCAGATTATTGAGAAAAAAATTTTCTTATATTTTATAGATTGAAAAGTCTTTATAAACAGCACATTTTCTTCATTCATTCCTTAAAATAAATAGAGAATTAAAAGGAAAAAGAAAAAATATTATGTAAAGGAATAAGTAATTCAGTTTAATAATGCTTATCAGCATTCAAATATGCTATTTTTAGTATCTTTTAAGCTAAGAATTTGAGCTTATTTGTATCATTTTTCTGTAAATTCAAATAATTTATTTTTATCTATTACTCCAAGAAGTGCAAAATCAAAAAGCTCACATATGACAATATAAGAAACATGCATTACCATAGACATGCATGTGTATACATACTCACATGTAAAGTATGTGTAATAGATATTCATATTTTAAGTACATTGTTTAGGAGCAGGCATAATTATGTGAAAATGCGTAACATATATCTTTTTAAAAAATTATCTTAGATCACACATGAAGAAGGTCCAGCCTGATTTAGCCAGGGCACTAGCACTTGTTCTTTTCAAGAACAGACAATTCTGAAATAAGTTGAACACAGTGATCAGAAAGGCAAATAACTCAAGTAAATACAAAGCCTAGAAAAATTGCATCATTAAATTCAAGGGTTCACTTAGAAGAAATAAGTAAAGTACATCTTTGTGTGTGGGTGGAGGGGTTTCATAGCATGTTTTATGTAGAAATGTTTGGAGACTGGACAGAACTGTACCTACTTTGCACCAATATTCATATTTTGCAAAGAGGTTTTATTTTCTTAGCTTTCTGTGATATTAAAAATTGTCAAATTCATGAACAACCAATTATTAAAAAGATATTACTAAAAAGGAGCATCATTAATACACAGTACTACTTGCTGCCTTTAGTATGAGCACATTCAAATTATGTTCTTTCATTTGACTGCTGCCAAAAGAATTTAGTCATGGTCATTTTGATAAACCTTAGAAACTAAGAATTATTTGACTATTAATAGTATATGAACTACAAAGTGCTGCCTAACACTAGTATATTCACCTGAGAATAGTTATGGTTTTTCTGTTAAAATATTTTATATGAGACTCTCAAGTGAACAACTTCTTTGGAATTAAATGTAATTATTTTCAACTTTACCAGAAAATACATACATTTGAAATATTTATACATATGCACTACTATTTACATTAGTATTTTAAGTCATTTCTCTTTATTTAATTGAATTAAATGTTATTTAAAAGCATAAATGCTACAAATGCAAGAAATTATTATAACAATGATATACTGTAAAGGCAATCTCATTATGATTGGAAGTGTTAACATTCAGAATGTTTTTACAAATTATCATTTAGCATAAATATCTCAAGAAAACTATTTTTTTAAAAAACATATTGCATGGGACAAAGAAACTAAGAAGTTTTCAAAATTTTGTGACAGAAATTTAATATGAAAGAAAATATTAGTTTATGTTAAAATATTTTACATAATCAGATTTTGAATAAAATAACAATCTTAATTCAAAATAGAAGATAAAAGGTCACTTTATTGTATCATACATATTTTCTAAAAATCATGTGAGATTCAATAAATCATGAAGACTTAAAATCAAGATGCCTGAATTCAAGATTATGTATTTTGAATAACTCAGATTTAAACTGTGCTTACTATGTCCTTTGTTTTCATAAGTTGACTTGACAACGGAGAGATCAAAGGTTGGTTTTCTAATATACTACATTCTCTTCTTCTAGTCAAGGGAACTTGAAACCTGAAAATTAAGGCTAATAGATTGAAAATAAAGAGCTAACCAGTTCTAAAACTGGAGGGACGTTAAAGGTCTATGACTTCCTCTCTAGTGCTCATTCTACAGCATCAGCAGTATCATTAGATATAGGGTCTGATATCTTTCTCTGGAAGCCTCTCAATATTGCCTTTGACTTAATTCAAAATCCCCTGAAGCACAGTTATTTCTTAGTTGCTGTTTTTTTGCCTTAAACCCGTCCTTGGTTTCATATTGTGTGTAATATTTTTTTCATATTCTTTCACTTACTAATTTTCTCATTTCTTGACTTAAAATCAAGTCATTTTATTCACAGAACTATCTGGACACTATGTTAACAAATGATGTTGATAATAACATTAATTATATATCTTGGCTGCAGGTTTACAGAGAACAGAGAAGTAATTTGTCTGAGTGCTTAGTTTAACAAAAAATAGGATTCCCCCAAAACTTACTGCAATAGGTCCAAATACTTGTCTTTTCGAATCATCAAGCAACACATATGTCTGTTTGTGTGTGTATATATTTAATTTATTCTCTAACTTATCAAATATCATGACATTTGTCCTATGAATTAGGTACAGATGATGAGAAGAATTGATCAACCAATGATGATTAACAGTAAAAAATTGGACAAAAGACATGAAGAAAAATATAGTAAGTTCAAAAAGAGACAATATATGCTAAATTATAGAAAAGAAAAATTAAAAATAATAATAACACTTTTCAACTAATAACTTAGAAGAGTATCAGCATATTTTATTATAAATGTCTTGCAATATTGAAGGAGGGTGGGTGTAATGTAAAGGTGGTATTTTTTGTTTTGTTTTGTTTCAGTGGAGTCGAGTGCTGTCACCACCCAGCACTTGTTTTGAACTTTTACCTGGTTACTATCCATTACTAGATGCTACCCATTTCCAACTTGTGTATTCAAAGTTAAACCTTATGATAACTTCCCCATCTTACCCCATCTGTCCTCTTCATGTTGATCCAGTTACATTCAAATTATGCCATGAGAATGCTTTCCATGTGCCACAAACTATCCTATTTGTGATCTTCAATAAAAGGCACTGGCCAATGAGTCTTCGCTCTGCCCTATACCTGGTTGTTGGGACCCAACTATGGGCATTTAGAGGACTTTGTGGATCTCCAGGCATGTCATGGCTCTCTTGTAAGGAGACTGTATAGCAAATCCTTCAACTTCATTTGCTTCTCAAATCACAATTTCTGTAGCCCAGTTGAAGTGCTTTTTAATGACCTATTGAAAGGGACTTATTTCCCATTTAGAATACAGTGGATAAGCTCAATGAAGAAGAAAATGGAAAATATTTTTAGAGGAAAATATGAAAATATTAATTTAAAAAAAGTAATAAGCAAGATACTTTTCTTTTATAAATTTCAACCTTAGGAGCTTACTTTTCAGAATCATCGTAGAAACTATCATAGAATGAGTCCAATATATTTACTGTTAACACCATCTTAAGTGAAATAAGAAATACTCTTTAAATTCATTCCTAGGAAACATTTTTTGCAGGCTTGGGGGTTGAACCTAGGATTGGTATATTACTGAGCTACACTACCAGGTCTTTTACTTTCTTTCTTTGTTTCTTTTTCTTTTTTTTTTTAATTTTGAGACAGAGTCTTTCTAATTGTCCAAGCTGGCCCGGAACTTGTGAGTCTTCTGCTTGACCTCCTGAGTACCTGAAATTACAGGTGTGTGTAGTAGAATGCCATTTCAATATATAATGTTCTATGCACATAATAGAATAATTTGTAGTCTTTAAATATGAATTAACTACACCCACACGCTCTGCATGAAAAGTTCTCTAAGGTACATTGTTAAGGTAATTAAAACAAGGGTCAAAGTATAGGTAAGTGCTTATCAGTGAGACTTCTAAAACAAATTCTTTGGCCCTTTTTTTGAAAGTTATGTCATTTCAGTATCTTTTGGATCACAAATTTCCAAGGCATTTATTATAATTACTGATTACTTCTAAAGATATTTTATTTTTATTCTATTCATTATAATAATTAGAACTATTCAGTTAATGGTATTCCATTTCTCTTTATATCTGAATTAGATTACATTGAATATATCTACTGTACTCTCTTGTTTCTATGTATTCACCTGCTGAAAAATCACTGAGGTAATTTCAATTTTGGAATTTGAGCATGCAAAGTTTTGTGCAAACATTATTTCATTTTTCTTTGGTAGATGGTGATGAGTGGCATTGTTGAATCATAAATCCAACTTATATTTAATTTTTTGAAAAAGACATCCAAACTTTTTTCAAAAATAGCAGCACAATTGTTATTGTCACCAGCAATGTTTGAAATTTCCTGTTTCCCCACATTTTAGCCAATATTTATTTTATGTGCTTTTTTCTATAGCCATTCTAGTGAGTATATGTCTAGGTATGTGTCATTCTAATTTGCATTTCCCTGATTACTACTGATGTTTTTAATAATAATCTTCACATCTTGTTAAGAATTTATACATCTTACTTGGTAAAATACATATTTAACCATTTTTAATAAAGGTCATTTTTTAAATTTTTATTGAGTTATAAGGTTTTATTAAATATTCTGAATGTAAGTCCCTCATCTCATATATATTTCCATTTGTTATTGACAGTGGCCTGCTTTTATTATTGCAGTAATCAAAGTGAGAAGTTATGGTATTTATCACAACATTTGGATAAAGTAATACAGTCCAATAGTTATGTAACAAGATATGTAGGTTAAGAACATGTTTGAATCTACTTTTTACTTTCATTAGCTCTTATATAAATAAGCCCAATTGTTATTTTTCTAATTAAAAATACTATTTCAAAAATCGAGTTTGAAATATTTGTGTTTTTAAATGAAGAAAGTTTGTACATATGTGTGTGTGTGTGTGTGTGTGTGTAAATGTGATGTGGCTTATTTCCATAACATCATATGTCTTTTTTAAAGCAATCAATTGAATTTTCAAAATGATAAAATGTAAAGTCATTTTAAAAGAAAATACTAAATGGGCACATATTTATCACAGACATCTTACAGATTATTTTTATATGTCACCATTCTGTAGTATTAAAAGAATTTGAAGGTGTTAAGAGAGAATTAATTAAAGAATACAAAATCACCCTTGATTTAAAAAGAGAAACAGGGAAATAAGATGAAAAATGGTCATGAATTACTGACTCCAATATTAATAAAAATAACAACAGAGAAAGGAGAAGTTGATGGATCCCAGAATTCAATAAAAGCTTTAAGATCTCCCGAGGATGCAGAAGGTTCTCAGCTATTGCTAGACTTAGCAGAATAAGGAGGAAAGGACACCAACAGCTGATGAGTTTTTTCCACATGGATCACAGAGTCTTGGCTAGAGATTTCCATTTGTTCTTTATCTTTTCCATCATATTGTCTGTTCTCTTTTTTTTGTACTAAATTTAGTTTTCAAGTTTTTTGAGGATTTACACAAAGAAGAAGTTGTTGCAGTTTGGGTTATTCTTATAGCTCAGACTTCCACTTCCTTTAAGTGTATTCAGGGTTGGGCCACCTTATATAAAATGGCACTCACCACTCTCACTTTGTCTTGTCTGTGCATTCTTTTTTCATAGTGCTTTTCTTATCTGGAATACAGTACTCCCTGTATTCACATAGAATTGCTTCCAGGATTCATACAAAAGCAAAAACCTGTGGATGCTCATATTACTTAAATAAAATTTTGTATCATTTACATAAAATCTACACACATCATCTAGTAGACTTTATTTTATTTTTAATTAATTAATTAATTTGTTTGTTTGTTTGTTTGTTTTTATGAACTGCAGGAGATCCAACCAAGGGCTTTGCACATGCAAGGCAATCACTTTTACCATTGAGCTATACCTCCAGGTCCTTCCATATAGATTAAATGATATCTAGACTATCTATAAAATGTATTACACTTAAATATTATTCAAATTGTCATTAAATAATAATTTCAAGAAATAATTATGAAAACATCTGTATATATTCAGTACAAACACAGTTTTTTAACTTCAAGTATTTTTCGTCTGTGGTTGGTTGAATCCACAAATACAGATCGTCCAAATTTGGAAGGTCACCTGCACTAATAGCTAATTGATTATTAGTGACTGTTTTCTCAAAAAGGAAGGTAAGCTCTATAAGATAAATATCAAGATCTGTGAAGGCCCTGAGAATTTATTTCATTTGTTCGCTTGTAAACTTTTATGTCACCAATTTATAAACTCTCCTGCTTCGGAGTTAAAGATAAGTTCATGTTGCCATTTATGACCTTGCTCTCAAGAATCATAGAAGTGATGTAAAAGGCTTAGGTTGATGCTGATTACACAATGGGTTTGTGTTACACAGCTAAGGAACCCTGAGCTTCAGGCTCCCTCGGCCTTGTGAGTATATTTGGTAAACTTACTCAAAGTTTTCCCTGAATGGACGCATCATCTTTAGCATCCTGGTCAGATAACAAATTTATCTTCTGTCCCTGAATGATATTTGGATTCTCTACCTCCCAAAGCTACTTGCTATACAAAATTTTCTTAGAGCAGCCTAGAATAAATCTGTTAGGGATTCTTGCTCAAAAGACATGCTCTAAAGTGAGACCCAAGAAAAAGTGTTGCCCTCATTTCTATACTACTGTGATTTCTGAAAATTTTATCATGAATTTTATCACTTTGTTACCTACTGATACAGAGTGAGAAAACCCTACTCAATTTGATCCCCACGTCATTTAATTCAGTCCTCCAAATATCTGAATTTTGCAAACCCCCAGTGCTGATTCATTTCTGCCCAGACCCCACTGCCTCTACTCAACCTAGCTTAGCAAGTCTCCAAAACATCACTGTCTACCTTAGAAATTATACGAGAAGTATCTCTATATGGAAATTTTCCACTTGGGAAAATGCAAATGTACATTTTTGATGAAAATGGCATAATAATATTGGAAAATAAATTTTTAGGGTTTTCATTTGTTTTGTTTTAATTTGAATACATAATGACAACATGACCAACATTCCTCCTATATGCATATACCTACAATAGATGAAACTATATGACCATACAGATTTCTACTTATAGAATTTATTTAAAAGACCACCCAAATCAACTGTAATATCCAAATGATAAATGGGTAGGCATAATATGGTGTATCCATACATTGAAATACTATCCATCAGTAAAAAAGCAAACAAACCACTAATATAGCATGGAAACATCTGAAAATATGGAGACATCTAAAATATTTAAAATAAGTGAAAGAACCTAGACACAAAAGACTACATGTGTATAATTTTGTTTACATAAAATTAATTGAGACATAACTATAGTGGCAGATATATAGTTAGTCCTTGCCCAGGTCCAGGGATCAGAGGATGCATTGACTTCTTGAGAGCATAGAGAATATCTGGGGTGATAAAAGGGTCCTAAAACTGGATAATAGGGGTTGTTGAATTTTTTGCACAATTACCAAAAATTATCAGGTTGAACAAATAACATAAGTGATTTTTTTTACATTAGGTACACCATAGCAAAGTTGGAAAATACATCTTCAGATGTTGGTACTGTATATAAACTGAATTATTTTGACACACACCTATGAAACTGATGTCAGTAATTAGTTCTCAGGAGAGAATTGGTACATTATAAATTAGAATTGAGCAAAATTCTTATTTCTAAACAACTGACTGAGCTGAGAAGGGCTTAGTAGTGGTCCTTAAGGACACTAATTACACCTTCAACTCCATGGAAATATGATCAATAAATATAAAACCTAAGATAAGACAATGTATGCACTAAGTCTCTATACTTTAATACATACTTCTAAGTCTCTGTTCATTCATTCACATTTCAATGAATAACTTCATTGATACCATATATATGTATATATATATATGTATATATATATATATATATATTTCTCTCACTCTCTCTATATATATGAAGTTATTTATGTTTATTGCTTAAAAGTCTGAGTGCACAATCTACCGTTATAGAAGTACTAGTGGTTAATACAATGCATTAGAAATATGTACAATGCAAAGTTTAGTATCAAAATCTTTCTACTCTCCAGAGTTTTCCAAAACTCTTAATGATATCGAACACTAAGCACTTAAGACAGCATTTTTTGGCTACCACATTGGGAAGATCGGTAGATAGTCCATTTCAACTGGCAGCATCCATTTATTTCTGGTATGAAATTAAGTGATTTTCTACAAAATCAAAAGAACCATGTTGATAAACTTTATTACATTAGCTACATATTTAAACTTTGAATATTTCATAAGATTAATTTCCTTTTTTGTTTTTAAGATTCCCTACCTATTCACTCATTTTTAAACTTATTGACTTAATTCTTTTAGCACATTTATGAATATTATAAAGCATTTGCCTGCGAAATTCAACATATGGTCCTACGTCACTTTATCTGAAAATAAATAAAAGACTGAGAATATGACTCACATTCTCTTATTGCTTCCCATATCCAGGAATTTTGTTGTTGTTGAAACTAGGCATTTTGAAAAGTGCATTGTAGTGACTATTGATTCTGCTTTGTTATTTGATGGTGATTAGATTTTTATTTTCCTATGCAATTGATGTGTCTGTACTCTGATTTTTGAATCTGTGTTCTCTGTTGTATACAATGCTGCGCTGTGGTCTCTGCAGCTTGTCTCCGCAGGTATATATTCTGCAATGCTATGGTTTAAGATTCTTTAAGTCAATAGGCCTCCCGAGAAGTATGTGGATGAAAAATGCACTCACTGGCACAAGATTCTACATTTCCCAGACTTTCCAACTCCAATAGGATCCTGAATTTTCCATTCTTATGTATATTTCATGTAGGTTTTCAGTCATCACAAAATGTGTGGTAAGTTCACCATCCCTTCAAAATCTCTTTTTTGTAAGAAATATCCCAGATAACTTAGGTTCCTTTTCCATAGATTCATGTAAAAAGACCACAAACTTGCTGTTCTTATCTTACAATGTGGCTATTTTTTTTCCCGAATCCCTTGGGTATTTTTCAAACTGGTTGAAGTTTTTATATATTAATGTTTACATTATTATTTTTTATTTTTAAAATAATTGTTTTCACTCCATTTTTCTCTGAAATGAAATTGAAAACATTCCTCAAGTTGCCATTATAAAAAAGTAGAGTTTTAAATTTGTGCATGTAAACTAGTTTTAAATTTGTTGAAATAATTTTGTTTTTTAGCATTTTTTTTGCCTTTAGTTTTCTGAAATCACTTGCAGAGATTAATAATAAACATGCCACCTGATTAATGTGAAGAGGTATTTAACATGTTTAGCAATACATTTTCTTTAATGGTTATATTTATAGCAGAGATTAAAATGGAAGCTATGAGATCATAGCTTAAACATTGATTAAACATTGATTAATGTTAGTATTATTGGCCTTCCAGGTCCTGTTTCCTTGGTGTAGGTCCTTTTTCTTAAGAGACAAACAAGCATGACCTCCTGTATGACAATTGTTTCTGTCTTAACTATCTGATTTACTTTAGATAATATTCTTCTTGCATTATACTGATTAGAGGGCCTGGGGAGAAAATACACTAAAATGCCAAATAAGTTTGCTGAATATTTACTCTAACATCCAAATTTTCAATTATATCAAATGCTAAATCATTGTTCTTTTGTTCTTTTTTGAACTATTATCTTACCAGAACATAAAGGGTTAACTGTAATTTATACTATAAGCTAATAATATAATCATCCAGGAAGAAACAAAATGTTTTCCATTTTGTCATTCATAGATCTATTCTTACTGAAAATGATTAATGGCTTATTGTCATGTCAGTATTAAGTAAGGAAGAAATTAATTAAAAGAGGTAAAGAATTTCAAATGACACCAAAGCAGCTATTTGCACTTATTTCAAAAAAATTTACATAATGCCATAACACCTCAAAATTTGATCAGGCCTTTGAAAGATGTTTATCATGTCTTTTGAAATTTATGTTTTATTAGTTAATTTTAGTTATACTATTATTAAGGTTCATTATTACATAATTATACAAGCATGGAATATAATTTGCTCTAATTCAGTCCCCTATACTTCCTCTTTCCTTTTCCTCCTCCCTCTTCCTGTTCCCTTTCTTCTACTCTATTGATCCTTTAAATTTTCAAATGTAAATAAGCAATTTTGTAAATGGATTGAAATACATTATTATTTTGTAATATAATTTTAATAACTAAAAATTCATTTAGTCATAAAAATTGATGAAGTACAAATATTAATAAACCTATGAATACTAGCAAGATGGTATACAAATGCATAATTGTTTTGTTCATTAATGAACATATTATTTGTGCAATACTGGCTTATGTCAACTAGTTTGCTAGCAAAGAGGTATCATAGCCAGTTTATGTTTTATATGGCATTTCTTATAACACCATGATACCATGAGAAACAGTGTGGATTTACTTATCAGCTCAGCTGAAATATTCTAAATCAATCAACAATCAACATTTCTAAATAAAAACTTTCATACAAGTCAACAATCCATACTGATTGATTTGTAAAGAATCAATTTTTATTTTTCAGGATTAATTCCATTTCAAATTTTAGTATTTCAATTAAAACTCAAATATTACTTCTGAAATGTCACTATGATGACAGCATTATACTTTAAGAGCACAAGAACTAAAATTTGTATTCATACAATTTAGTATTGTTATAAGTTATAAGTCACTTCCCCTGCATACTTAGGAGCAGCCTTATTTTAATAATATTGTAATTCAAAAACTGCTTGTTCTCCATGTTGATAGAGGGCAGTCATGGCTCTTTGGATCCTGGTCATCAAAAACCTATTGTTAAATATTTTTGTGATACTTGTGCAAGAAACTTCTTGCTACCCAAAAGTTTTATAGTGATTAATAAAAGTCACACATTCTGATCCTCATGATTCCCTGGCATTGGGAGACATGGATGACCTATCAGGTAGGACTGGGTCACACCAGACTAATATCTAATTTTAAAGATTGGCTCAATTACCTTTGATTCAGCTTATTGGTGCCAAGAGAACACTTTTTAATATTTTCTTGACTTCATATCTATCTGTCCTACTTTTCATGTTGCAATTTTCATGTTATTTTCAACTGCCACGTAATAGTACATTTAATGAAGTACAATGTTATATTTTGATATATATAGCATGCATTATACACTGATCAAATCAGAGTACCAAGCATCATCCATAACCTCAAATGTTTATGTAGTTGTTTGTCTATTAATTTATGTACTTACTTATATTCAGAGTATTGCAATTACATTCTTCTGTGTGTCTCGTCTCATAGCTCAATTAATTGCAAGAATCTTGACTTGTGAGACTTAGTCCTTTGGTCAATTTAAATGGTTTGTTTGATGTCTTTTGTTTAGTCAAACCTTTTTTTTAGGAAGATTCCTTATTCTACTCATTGATTTGTTTTTTTAATTTTGTGATTATTTACTTATTTTTATCTGTTCTTTTTAGTTATACATGAAGGAAGAATGTATTTTGATATATCATACATACATGCAGTATAACTTCCCATTTTTGTGGTTGTACATGATGTGCAGTTACACGGATAATTTTTTCATACAGAAACATAAGAAAGTTATGTCCTATTCATTCTACTACATTTCCCATTCACATCCCACCTCCCTTATCCCCATTTGCCCTGTCCAATCCTGGGAGCCTCCACTCCCTTAGCCCCCCTGCCTATTGTGAGTCAGCATCCACATATCACAGGGAACATTTGGCCTTTGTTTTTTTTTTTTTGGGGGGGGGGGAATTGGCTTATTTCACTTAGCATGATAGTCTCCAGTTCCATCCATTTACCAGCAAATGCCATAATTTCATTCTTCTTTATCCATTCATCTGTAGAAGGGCACGTAGGTGGTTCCATAGCTTAGCTATTGTGAATTGAGCTGCTATAAACATTGATGTGGCTGCATCACTCTAGTATGCTGATTTTAAGTCCTTTAGGTATAAACAGAAGAGTAAGATAATTGGGTCAAATGGTGGTTCCATTCCAAGTTTATTGAAGAATCTCCATTCTGCTTTCCAAAGTGGTTGCACCAATTTGTAGTCTCACCAGCAATGTACCTTTCCCCCCACATCCTTGCCAATGTTTATTGTTACATATATTCTTTTTTTTTA
>PVHX01019848.1:21202-33525 GCA_004024805.1 Geosciurus inauris
ATTTTTCTCAAAAGTTGCATTTTAATACATGTTATCAAACATAACAGAAAAAAAACAAATTTTCAGAAGCTGTACACACTATTCACTGAAAACATTTGTTGAGGCAAATAGAAAAAATATTGTTACAATCATAATTTTTCTAACTTTGCACAAAATTATAAGCAGATTACATTCTTAATATTAAACATCTTTATATGCATATATTCTTGATAATTACCATTCTGACTGCAGTGAGATGAAATATAAGTGTAGTTTTTATTTGCATTTTCACTCAGAGAACTTTTAACAATAGTTTTGAGAGACATATCATTTGCTTTTAACCTTTGCCTCAAAATAGAACAGTAATTTTTCTTTGTCGCTTAAAGAACTCAGTCTCAACATAACCATTGGGAGTGAGAAACTGATTCCTCTTCCAATCGCTAAAGGCCATGAATTCTTGAATTATTTCCTTTTCACTGTCTTAAAAAAAAAGGTCTTTCTTACTATATTCATGTGTATTCTACTATAGTTTACCAAATAGAGCTATGTTTCCTTTTGCTGCTCCTTCCCTAAATCTATGTAAATTAGTTATAATGTCTTCCAAGTTACTGCAGGCCACAGGTTCCCCCCATATTTCACTACTACCAAGCCTGGTTCTTCAAAATGTTGTGTTATTGCTACAACCCCCAAAACTACAATGTCCATACCAAATATTTTGAGCTTATATTATTTCAAATACCATCATTGAGAATCACATAAATTAGCTAATGTTGTAGTAATAAAAAGATATTCCACTTTAGAATATGCTATTGTAACAAACCATGCTTTATTTTCCATTGATTCTACCTGTTCACTTGACTGTTATCATGAACTGTGCTCCTTCTGGGATTAAGGATGGGAAACCATGAAGCATCCAGGAGAGAGCAAGTCATTTGGGGTAAACAATGGTGGTTGTGGCTCCTCAATGCTTCTTTCTGAAAATGTGATGTTATTTTTAGTCACCACTGATTGGACAAACCAAGATTCATGTCATGCCTACTTTTAGAGAAGGTCAAGGAAAAACAATGATAGTATTTTCTTGAAAGGTGAAGTCAAAAGAAAACAAGCTTGTGAATTGATAACATAGGAGTTTTTCTTATAAACATTATTTTTGCTGAAACTGTATTTTCCCCTGATGTTACCACTTGCTTTTATACCTCTACAGGAAAATTAGTTTTCCAAGAGCAGTTCCTATAGTGTGACCTATTTGTGGGTAAGAAAACTAATGTAGTAGGTTGCAATGATGATTAATTTTTAATTCAAGTGTATATTAGAAGAAAATTGAGTGGACTAGAAAATGTCAAACATTGCTTTATTAGCATTGTTTTGTAAAACTTATTTTGAGTTCCTATGTGGGGATAGAAGGTGTATGCTATACCTTGAAGTTGTGGCATCTTGAAGCCTTAGAATTTGAAAATTGGCCACTATGTGTATATTATGATAATGTTAATCATTTATAAGCCACCTTCACATTTCTTAATTCTTCTTTCTAGAAAGCTTATAGAATATTCATAATTTCTCCATTTTCATGTAAGCAGAAACTATGATTAAACAATATCATGAGCCAAAAGCCTAATTGGACTTGAGAAAAATGAACAATGATAGTTCTCAATTTTGCTTAAAAATCCTTCTTTTTTTAGTACTCAATGATGATTTGGAAATATAATTATGGATTATTGTTTATTTCAATATGGAATCTCTTTCCTGAATTCTAAAATTTATGTGTTTTTACAAATTAAAAATTTATGTGATTATTGTTTAAGGATTTCTATTTGCCTCAACAAATGTTTTCAGTGAATAGTATGTACAGCTTCTGAAAATTTGTTTTTGTCTATTATGTATTAAAATTCAACTTTTGAGAAAAATAAAAAATAAAAATAAAAAATTTAAAAAAAAAGTATTCAATAATGACTGAGTGTCAAGGAATAATTGTCTTAGGTGTTAGCTAGAGCTCTGATATTCAGAAGACAGGGTTTTTAGAAGTCAGCAATATAATCAGGTACTACTCACTAAAAATAGTGCTTTGCTTTGTCAGGCTTTCCTCAGCTAATACATCTGCTAATGTCATATTCATTTACTTAAAATATTATTCTAATTTTAGAGATGAGGAATTTATATGCTTGAAAACTGATTCTTGTAAGCCACAACATGAGAAAATGGTGAACATATTTTCTAAAATGTTTCTGCCAAATAAACATATTAGATTGGAAAAAGTTCAGTTTGTAATAAAAAATTAAAAAATGTGATCATTACTTATGTCTACAATACCTATGTCTAAACATGAGATGAAATCTTGGTAAAAGGAAGTAACATATGAGGGACAGCTAAGGTGAGATTATTCATCTCAGGTCAAATAACAAGCAAGTAGAAAATAATTAGGATTATAATATTAATATGTAAAGATATTAAAGTTATAGTATCTGAAAGCAGTTGTTTATTGACATTGTTATTCAAACACTATAATTTTATTATCAACTCAATAAATGAAATGTTAGTATGTGATTAAAAGTGACAATTTTCTTCATAATATAAGTTTAGGTCATCTCATCCTTATTACATATCTATAAAATCATTTTAAAGTAAAAGAGTATTATATTACCCACTAAAATTGTTTTGCAGAAATATCTATATTCATTTAGAAGTGTTATGTGTTCGTAGTAGTTAATGGAATATATTGTAAATGGGAATTATGAATGTAATAAAACCTGGTAAAATTGTATTTTGAATAGGATGAATAGAAAAGTATATATTTCTTAATATCATTGACAGTTTATATATATGAACATACACAGAAACACAAGCTAACATAAAGATATAAGCTTGTAGATGAGTGGAATTATGGATGCATATTTCTTTTAATGATATTAAGTATATTTTTAATAAAACATATTCCTATGATAATGATTTTTTAAGTTATTTGTGCCTCTTCCCAAATGAGGAGGAAGAGTTCAGAGTTAACAATTTTGAGGAAAATAATTGTGTTTAGTAATGTAGGTTGAGGATTACAATTCCATTAACTACTCTCTAACACTTTTCTTAAAGAATACAGAAATTGATAGAAAATATCTAGAAATGTGGTTCCAGCTAGGGAGTTTTATATGGATTACACAAAAAACTCTTGTAAAACTAAACAGAAGACTTTCCAATGAAGCAAGAACAAAAAATCAAAAAACAGGAATGAAAACAAGCAAATGAAGTGATGTTTAATATCATCAGTCATGAAGAAAATGCAAATTAAAAATAATAAGATATCACTATCATTCAGTCTACTAAAATAAATTAAAAAGAAAGACAATACTAAATATTGGTCTGGATGTGAAGTAACTGGATTCCATTATGCTGGAAGGCATGTAGACCAACAGACAGTGAATAATCTATATGACAATTCCTATCAAATTAAACACACAGCTATTCATTTTTCCTTTCACTCAGCAATTCTGCTCAATTACATAACTCTGTAATACAATATTACACAATCCAAAGAGAGAAAAAATATTGTTGCTAATAACAAAACAGTATGGAAAAATCTCAAAGTTTGTTGAGTGAAAGAAAACAAACTTAAACAGTAAATTCTGTATAATTCCATTTACATGATGAACGCCAGAAACAGAGAGGCAAGTGGATGTTAAAATAATGTTGAGAAGAATGTAGAATAATCACTATTAGAGGTTGGGAGGAATGGAGGAAAGGCTGATAAAAAGAGGTTTGATAACAGGGACCAAAGCATAGTTAAATAGAAGAAATAAATATATTGTAACCCAGCACAGGGGGAAGACTATAGTTTACAATAATTTATTATATATTTATGAGGATCTTAGAGGGAGACAGTCAAAAGCTTCAACCATAAAGAAATGACAAGGGGAGAAAAATGCTAATTACCCTAACTTGATCTAGTGTGTGGCGTATGTATGTAGAAGTATTTTACTAAGCTCCAGGGAAATGCATGATTGTTATGCTTTTATATATAAATTCAAATAAACTTATTTATAAAAACTAAAAAAAAAAGCACATCTTTTTAAATTTTGATGCAGCCTGTTTATTCTATTCTTATTTTACATGTAATGCTTTTGTGTCCTGGCCAAGAAATTTTTGCTTTTTCAGTTTTGCAAATATTTTTCTTATATGTTGATATGCTACTTGTCTTTTTTTTTTTTTTTTATGACTCTCTACAAGCTCCAAATAAAAACATGTGGTACATACCTAATTGGAATTTTGGTTTCTGGAGCAACTTCACACAATGTCAAAGGATATTTCGACTTCTCTTCAGAAATTTCTTTTTCTTTTTCTGTTTTTGACAAATCTATTTTACTTAAACTGTCTGAATTTGAATGTGACTGAGCAATAATCATGTCTCTTGGCACTTCAAAGACTAATTACTCAGTAATTCCATTGAGATCATACATTGCCAAAATTCAACAATATTTGAAATGTCCACATTGCATTCACATTATGAGAGCCTTTGCAATAAACTCTTAAAGGCCTCCAAACAATGACTGGTAGGACTTTACTAGAAAGTTACTTGAGACTGCTGCCAAACACATTTCCTTAGAGATAATTGTAGTCCCAGATTTTAGTTAACATTGTTTCTGAGAAAACACAAAATTATTTCAAAATCTGAAATGCTCATAATATGATAAACTCAGGACATTTCAGTAAAGACACACATGCAGAGAAACTTTTTTTCATCAAATGCTCAAGAACATGTTTCAGGGCATCCCTGGAGGTATAAATTGCCCACAGAAAATGTTTCTGCCATGACCTTGAGGCCTACCATGGATCTTCCTGAGAAATTCTGACTCCACTGCCAAATGCGTTCCTCTTTATGATCATTTAATACAACTTGTTAACAAACAGCATCATTTACTGTTCAAAGGTAAGAGCAGGCCCTCAGCCTGTAAACAGCTATATCGCTACTGGCCAATTGTCATATTTGTAAAGGGAGAAGATAAGTCCACTCAATGACAGAAATAATAGTGGTGTTGCTGATACTGTCAGATCAGTGGACAATGATAATAATTAAGGAGTGTGAATTTATGCGATCTTGTGCATTAGTCAATGAACTGGCAAAATTGTCAATTAAATGGTCCAAAATGACTTAACTGAGAGATAAAAAGAATCACAATGTAATGTAACTTATGAAAAATATCTATATACTCAGAAAAGAAAGAAAAATAAGTAATTCTGAATTCAGGGGAATTAAACCAGTAGGTATCTTCATTCTTTTATTGAAACGGTCTCCTTGGATAGACATAATACAAGGTCATATCATAAGTCATTCAAGCAGTGCAAAAATAAGGAGAAAAAAATACATATACCACTTTCTTCCTCAGTAAATAAGGGTTTTATTAACAACTGACTTTTTTGTCAATAGAAAGAGAGAAGCAGCTATGTGTCACCTTACCAAGAAAGTCAGATTGATACAGAAAATGACTAATAAATTACATTTACCCACTTTCTAGAATATCAGATAGATAATTTAGAGTTTAAACCTAAATATTATTGATTCTGAATTTGAATTTGCTTATCTGGTATCTGAAGCAGTTGCCATAATATTTCTAGGATTCTTTAACTGAAATATTATTCAAATTTGAACACCTAGCTTTATCAATTGATAAAGTAACCTATTTTGTGACATGCATACCCTAACAACACTAGGCTAAGGTTAACCAACATACACAATGGGTTTATCATCTGCCTTCAACTTACACATTAGTGGACTGATTTGTCTCTAAAAATGATTAAAGCCCCTGATTGCAAAGACTGAAGAAATGATTTACATCATAGAATAAATGTGTGTAAAAATGAAGAGATCACCATTGGATCAAGGATAGGGATATTGCAGTAAAGATGATAAAGATGTGATAGAGAAACTTACATACAATTTTCACTACTTCTAATTTTTTTCTCTACCCCAAAATGTGGTGCCAAAAAATAGATTAAGTTTATGAGCTCCTAAAGAAGGCTGGTCACCAAATATAACATCTAGCCATACCTTCAAATATTGCTTTCAAAAGGAGATGTACATATAACTGCTGTAAGTCTAGTTGCCATGTATATTGCAATATGTATGGTAATTTTGGCACTCTAGGAGTTTCCTGTAGAAATTTAGACAATGGCCAAATGATTACTGGTATTTGGAAATAAATTGTGTGTGTCATGCCTTACTACTGAACAGGAGGATTGTTGAGAACAAAATATGTGCATTGTTTTCTATCTTTGTGAAAATCCATCAGTTCATTGAGTTCTGGGATTTAAGCCAGGAGGATGGTGGCATGCAAATAATGTTGTTTCCCTATTGTGATATTTATTATTCAATTAATTTTTTGATGCTTCCATCTCCTATTTGCAGAGCAATAAGGATTGCTTTGCATTGCACATAGATCTGCTTTAAATGTTCTCAGAAAACAACTTCTAATTAGGAATGTTAAAAAATGCTTCAAAGTAATTTTACTTTATGATTTTTAGTCACTACTAAATTAGAGGTCAAAACAATACTCAAGATTATTAATAAGCAAAACTCCAGTGTTTGTATCAAATCCTTCTAAAATTAATTTTATACCTAGCAGACTTTCAATATATTTTTCACATTTATCATATAGATTAATTCTATGATTAAAATATATAAAATTCAAAATTATTTAAAACAAATCTACATTAAATTAACATTTTATATCCAGCCTTGTTAACAGCTAGCATCAATATTTGTAGTCTTGGCCTCATTTGAATTTTTTTATGTTGACTGTATTGCTTGCATATTGATCATTGTGCATCTGATTTGAACTCCTCGTTTGGTCTGTTTTAAGTAGAAATATGAACTAATGATAAGATCACTTATCAAATGATAAGATCAAAAACAAATGATAAGATCAAAATAAATATTTGACATCATTATTCCAAAGTCTTAATAGCAGAATTATCTCTTAGTGATACAGGCCATTTTAGAGACTGGATTCACAACTATGTAATTAAATATACAAGAATTCAGTCTGAATAGAAACATGATCCTGTAACATTTTGGTCAAATAAACTGGCTATGTGGCTGAACAGAAAGATAACTGGAAATCAGAGGATGTAGATTTTGTTTGAAAAAATGCAGGTTGCTAAATAAGTAACCGGCTCTTAAGTCAAATTGCCTGGATCTAATCCCAGCACTGTAATTTATTATTGCTGTGATCTTTGCTCTTCTAAACGTCTCTTTTTTTAATCTGTATTAACAGAGTTAATAATATCTCCTTCTTGTAATAGTTATTTTACATAATACATTTTAATAAAATCACTTAGATTAGTCCTAATACATAGTATTTACTTATTTTATTATTATTATCATCTATTACAAAAATTTGAACATAACTTTACTCCCTGCAATTTTAAGCTAAACAAATGATAGTAGGAACTAAATACACACAAATAGGAATAAAATAACTAAATACTATTTCCAGACTACAGTATATTATGTCAGAAGTTAACAGGATTAGCCTCTTGCCTTACCAGTCTTTCCATATGTTAGGTCCTTTCTTCTCAATTTGCTAATTAATTGCCTTGTTCTGTTCATAGTTCCTATTATTTTTTCACTGTCTCTCACTACCAAATGCTCTTGCTTTCTATTTTACTAGCTTAGATTCTCAAGCACATCATTTTAATTACAATTACTCATAACCACAAAGGCCATTAGCACAATCATTTTATCAAATTGGGAAAAGCATGGGTTAAATCCAATATTCTGCTTGTTCACATAACATCTTGAGGCCTGAGATTCTGAGCTTGGCAAAAGACAGTCATTACTAATGGTCTAATTTTAGTTTCAAGTTCACTAAAGTCCGACAGGACCTACTGCTGCAAGGAATCCTGAAATATCTCCCTAGACTAGCAACTCGGTTACCATCTAAAAGGAATATTTAATGTCTTCTCTTTTTCCACATTCCCAACATATGGTACTGTCTCCAGATGTTGAGAGACATGTGACCAAGTGTTTTCAAAATCATAGTCAAGGCAGAGGAATTGTTTCCAATCTGGTTTTCCAAATGTAACCTGTAGACACATGGACAACAAAGAGCACAGAATTTGTGAATTTTGAGACTATTTTGGAATCAAGGACCTGTCATACCTCTGACTGGGCCAACAACATTGCTGTTAGCTGAAACCAAAGAAATTAATGAATGACACCCGTGTACAGCAGAAAATCTGAAGTTTTTGGAGCTTTTCATTCCAGTAGAAGAAGTTGTTCAGTGTCAAGAAGATGACTTTTGGCTCAGGTCTAGAAATAGAGCAAGTAACCATTATTATTATTATTTTTTTTTGCAGTTACTTGACATCTCCCTGTTTCTCCAGTTTTGCCTTCTTCTGATTACACATATTAATCAGAGCTTCCTTTTATAATCAGAGCTTTCTTCTTTACTCCTAAGGAAAGTGTGGTCTATCACCATAATTCCCAATGTTTGCAAGTTCTTATGGATTCTTGCAGTTTTGCAGTATTGTCTAGTGATTATTGATCCAGAGATGCATGATCCCACTATTTTTAAAAAAATAAGCCCTGTGACCATCTCTTTTAACATCAATTCTGTTCTCCAAAACATAGTTACCATTCATCATATATATATATATATATATATATATACACAAAATGAATACATATATATTATATATATAAAAAATAATATATATATGATTATATATATATTTAAAATGCTGGTGCCCCTACTCATTTTATGGTGAATAGTACTGTAACATAGTCCACTTTATGCTTTGAATATAGCCCTTGCTGCTCTGCCACTGCAATTTATTCTTCAAAGGGACATGTTTCTTTCTCTTCCTCTCTCTCTGTTCTTTCGTAATCTCTCCCTCTCCCTAATCCTAGGGGAAATAGGATTACCTTTCTTCCCCATCCTAGGCAGAGTTATGTGTCCCTGAGTACACATCAACTATAGGAATGAAGTAATCCAGACTTTGTGGATGGTACCAGAGATCTCAGAAATGACTATGTCTCAAATTAACACGTGAATTACAACTCTAGACAGAGAACATGTGGAATATAGCCTTTGAGTCACCTCTTTAAAAGCTAATTAATTTAACCTTGTTCCTGCTAATGGGCAGAATCTCAGCCTTTGGGACAGGAGTCCCCTGTGTTTTTTCTTTGCTAGTAAAGCAGTAAATCTTCTTTTTCCTTTTTCTCAAAACCATGTCCTTGTTATTGGTTTGTCATAGGGGACAAGGACCAAGTTTTCAGCAACAATATCTCCTGTGGGACCTGTATATACCATAATATCTTGTGGATCTTATGGTCTCACAAAGCCTTCACCTCATCATGACGGCTTTTATGAGTATTTTGTTTTGTTTTCCTTCCTCTAATTTCTGTCATAGCTGTTCATATATCTTAGCTTCATGTGGCATGGGTCATCATATTTTCCAGGCTACTACCAGGTCCTGCTGTGGATTTGCCCTACAGATTCAGACCAATATATTAAATTTTGTGTCTTAGAAAAGGGAATCTATGTAAGTGAATTCCTACTTATCCAGTCTTACCATCTGCACACTTTGCTTAAGGACTCTCAAATATATTTTAGCCACATTCTCCTGGCTCTACCAATATAGTTTCATGATATTTGATACCAGTTTTAATCTTCTTTTCTTTCTTAAACTCAGCATATTATCCGATGGGTTATACTAGAAAGTGATGATTATCAGCTTGACAGCCAAGAGAGGAGTTAGGGCATGCTCCCACTGGAAGTATTTATGCCTGTGTGGTAACCACAACTCCCACTCAGCCTCATAATCATGAGGTTAAACAATAGAGACTATACAATATACAACACTGTGCTCCTAAACTATATGTTTAGCAGCCTAGGTATACTAAATGCATTTTTTATTTACAATATTTTAAATTTATGATGGATTTATTAGGACTTAACACTACCTTAAGTTTAGGAGCATCTATGTATGTGTCTTCAAATGAATGGTTTAATTCTCTACATATTTAAAATATTTTTATTATCCAGTTGTTCTCAACTGCTTTTACATGTGCATCCAGATGTATTCCAAACTTTCAAAATAAAGCCAAGAACAACTTCAAAAAATAGAGACTAGTAAGAGATACACTTATTAGACCAGGAAACATATTTACAGAAGACCTTGCCAAAATTCCTCCTGTTTTGTTAATATATAATAGATAAAAATGAAAACATTATTTCTTCATAAATGCATACAAAGATTAGTTTGAAAACTGATATCACCCAATCACCAACCCATTACTGGTCTTACCATAACTATTTTCAAATTACTAAATAAGCTACATAAAAAAAGAAACTTATTCCTGTTTTGCAAAATCAAGGAACTTTGACAGTTCCTTAGATACATTTATTTTATGTAATAGAAACACATCTGTATTGAGTATCATTTTGCATTTTATTAAATATTACCATATTGTTAGGAAAAGTGTTCATTTTTATATAACATAAAAATGTGACAATTTATCCAAAAATAAATTTTAAATTATTTATCTTATTAACATGACTAATTATAATGCAATTAAATATTAAAGTTCATTTAAAATTGATGAAAAAACACTTGTGGACAGATCTAGATATAAAGAGTCCAATTATTTCAGCTTTTAGCATGACATTTAAACAAAGTAACCTGTATATCAAAAAGAACTGAAGTAGGAGCAGATTCAAAAAATATGCCTGTAAAAAATTAGAATTCCTTTTCCCTTCCATTAATCTAATTCAGTTTTATTGGGCAAAGTTCTCTAATAAATGTGTCTGTGCACTGTGGAAATGTCAATGAATGTGATAAAGGAACTTCTTTGGAGATTTATCACAGAATGTAATTTTCAAATTTTACATTTTGTTGCACCGTGCAGTGTCACAGATAAAAATGCTTTTGAAATTGCTGTTTCTTAGATGATACTGAAAAACTTGAAAGGTCATGAGTCTCCCCTCTGTGACTGTTAGATAACAAGCATGGTAATATCTTACAGGGGATAATTAAACCACTGCAAAAGATCATCTCTACTGTTAACACACTTCTTTTCTTTTTGTTCCAGGATGTTTAAATGCATATGGCTCTTTTGATATAAATGTTTGTTTAAAAGCATATAATTATTTAAAAGCATAGGATTAAAGTGAGTGTGGATAAGTCAATTTAATCTAATATCAGATAGTTTATGGTGTGAAAAATACGAGCTATCTGAATAAAGATTTTCATACCAAGAAAAGAGAAATCAGTTTCCCTGCTCCAGATACTTGTTATTTTTTTGAAGACAACAAACGAATGCATATAGGTGGTATATATGATAATGGAATGTAACACAAATATATTTTGTGTCTATTTACTGTCCAATTCAATTGAATCATATTATAGACATACAAATGTAAGTACTATAATAGTTTCTTTATTGTTTTAATATTTTCACCTGACCAAAATGATAGTGACAATATTTAAACTTAAATAGGTTTTGAATCTAGATATGTGAATTGAATAATCCAGAGAGACTCTGAGGTGTAAACTTTCATCTCCATTAGCTGAATAAATGGTGGAACCTAGAGAGGAGATTACTGTCCAAATGACTTGTCAACCGAAAGGTAATAACCCCACCTCTCCCCAAAAGGTGTTTAAAAAAGAACTGATTCTCTCAGAAAGACCAAGAGAGAAACTAAGACTCAAGCTTTGAATCAAGCTAAAACTTTGGTGATGTTTTGGACATTTTCATGAAACCCATTTTTTTCTTTAGTTAATAAAAGCTGTATTACATTTACAAACATTGCATTCTTTTTATTTCACCTTTACTTTTAATCTAAAATAACTCACTTTTTATATGCAGAGATGTCACCACTGTAACAGAACTGGAGAGGAGAGATTACAAGATAAAGGAATAGGTAAGACACAAAATACAGCTAAGATGGGGCCCTCAGAAGTGATATGGGATGCTGTACAGCAAAATTGCATCATCCTATGATTATGAGGGGACCTGCTTATGATCTCCATGGATTACAGAATCTCATGGCCTTAGAATGGTCAGCAAACATCAGGTATCATAGAAAGTCTTTTGAAAAATGGTTTAATTTATGGCTTAATAAAACAGACCTAGATTCTCATATATGCTTTTACATTCGAGCAATTGCAATATGTTGTTTTGGTTTAAGGATGTGAAAAAAATCTGGCCTTGTGCAGAGAAGTAGCTGGAAAAGTAATATTTTTCAAAAGCCTTCATGGATAATTGTGAATATTTCTTCTTTAATGCTACAAAAAATTTTTCAAGTGGTAATTTCTTAAATGTTTGTCACAATAAATATCTGAAACGATAAAAAAAG
>PVHX01019849.1:0-33371 GCA_004024805.1 Geosciurus inauris
TGCATTGAAGTTCTCTATCTTATTTCTCTATGCTATTTTTTTCTATGTGGTGATTACAGAGATGTTTTCCTTCCAGCTCTTGATTAATATGTGCTTATAGCTGTTTTGAATATGTATACATTTATATATTTCAATATAAACAACAAAGTACTTATCAAAAATCTGTTATAGACTCCAATCCCAATTTCAATTCTCTGGCAATACTGGTAAATACTAGTTTCTGGATTCTTTGGTTGATAGGACATACTCTAAAAATCAGGCAGAGGTTCCCAACACACCTGAAATATTGGCCAAACAGATTTGTCAGAGAATATTTTCACTCCCTTATAATCATACCATATTGGGAAATAAAGAAGAGGGGACAGGGATGGAATTAGAGAATGAAAAGTAGACATAACTGACTTTTGACTTGATATGTATGTAAAATTGGCAGGGGGATGCATAGTATGCTCTGAGCAAACTCTTGTTTTACAGACTGAAGAATACAAAACATATTGTACAAAGTATACGATATATTGGTGATGGTACACAACGAATAAATTCCTTTGAAACTATTAATCCCTTTATTCTACTATTTTACTACTATTTCCCCCATCATCAAATTTAGTTAAAACAGAATAATGCATAACTATAAAAATAAAGTGATCACCTAAATGTAAATAACACATAATTTAAAGTATTTGAATGCTTTTTCTTAAATTTTAAAAGTTTCACCAGGTACAAATGCAAGGCTATCTTGTTTATTTTGTAGTCTTGTTCATCATCAAATTATTTTATATGTATTTTCATCCAAGCATCACCATCATTCTCTTTTGTAAGGAATTCCAAATATTTTAACCTATGTTCATTTATAATTCAAACACCTTCAATGTTTTGGCAAAGTGGATTTGTTTTTGAATTCTTGGAATTTGGTGGAGGAGTTATAAATGCACTTGAGGGTTGAGAATGACTACTTTATCTCTGAATTAAAGATAATTTTACTTATTTCACTGTCTATGTAAAAGTTAAAAGGGATAGTATGTCTTAAAAGTCTCTATAAGTGTTAGACAGAATTGCACCCCAGTGTCTTATCCAAGAACATGTAGTGCAGCAACAAGAACAAATAAACCTGCAAAGGCACATTACCTATTCTATCTCCTGCAAGAGCAGTAGATAGAATTTCACAACATTGAAATTACTGAAATGAAAAACTTTATTTTGTTTATGTTTTTTATACAATGTTGAAGAATGGGTATTGGTTTTGGAACCAATTTACATTTAGTCATTTATTTATCTATCTATCTATTTATTTATTTAGTACCAGGGATTTAACCCAAAGACATTTAAATCCTGAGTCACATCCCTAGCTTTCTTTATGTTTTATTTTGAGACAGGTCTCACTAAGTTGCTTAGGGCCTCACCAAGTTGCTAAGGCTGGCTTTCAAACTGAGATCATTTTGTTTCAGCCTTCCAAGCTGCTTGGATTAACAGGCATGTGCCACCTTGCCCAACCCAATTTAATAAATATTTTAATGGATTATTAGATCCAGTCACACTTATTGATGCATACACTTTTTTGGGGGCTTAACTTTATTATTCTATAATTTCTATGTACATTGATCATCTCTTTTATATCATGTTTTTTTATGTTAGACAAAATTTTTATTTGTGTTCTAGTGGGTACTTTTGTATCCATGATGGTTTCCAAAAGTAAGTTTTTAAATATCTTTAATCCCTTTCTATAACACTTATTTCTCTTCTTAACCAAATATTGCAATATTTCCCAGCTTGAAATAATATCATTTGATAGTCTTACTTTGTTTATATTGGTAAAATAAAACTTTGCACAAATAAGGAAGAGAAATAAACTTAGACATTTAATATGATTGTCAATAGTCTAAGTACAGTAATGACAAACCATGAAGAAACATCCTTATATCTTAATAAGTTCTTGGTGTAGCCATAGTGATTATAAAAGTATTTTGTGAGTATTGTGAAACAGAAGACATTAGTAAATACATCAAATTTTTGTATGTCAGGTGGTTCTCACAAGAGAGAAGAGAGACACTGCACACTCAGGTTTATGATGTGGCATGAAGAACACTTGGAGTTAGCAGGGTAGATTGAAACTGGAGTTATCACTACGAATCCATAATAAATCACACACAGTGTGTTTGCATGTATCAAGTATGAATTCAACACTGAATACACAATGCAGGATATAAATATGCAGCATAAATGTCCAAGCTCTCTGATATAAGAGCAGGCAAATTATGAAGGCTTCAAAAAATCCTAAGAACTTGGCTTTTAAATCCATTTTCCACCAAAAGGATCCAGAGCTCCCTAGAGAGATATCAGATTCTAGTGCAGGTGTGGATGCATTACATGATGAGCTTGGACCGTTAGGAAATAAGGAAATGCTTAAAAAAATGATAGGGACATGTCAAAATGGTACAGGGAGAACCTGAAGGGGCTACTGCAGCCCAGATTTGAGGAAATTGAACATCAAGATATTATTGGCTTGTGACATATTTTTAAATTTACTTTTAATATTCATAAAGTAAAGTTCATGCTATAGGTATAGCAATTGATAGATTCTCAAGGGTACAAATAGATTGCTATTATTTATAAAAGCATCATGAATCAAGTGTTGATTCATACTCCTCTGAGGTGTTTATTAGGATAAACCTATTTCTGACCTGCTAGTATTCAAGATTAAGTATCAACTACTGATTGGTTGAATTGCAAATGCATGTTTATTGAGTCAAGTGAGATTTTTTTATTAAACTAGTTTTAAGCCAGTTATTGTAGTTTCTTGTTATCATAATACTGGCTTTGATAAAGTCCAGAATATTCACATTGGTTACTTAAGTGAGATAGGTGCATGATAACTTAAGTGGGATAGTTTTAAATACACTAACATGAGAGATTGCATTCTATGCTGGTGAAAAATAATACAAATTTATATATATAAGGTTTGATTATACTTGCTTATAAAGCAAAAACCTATGCATGTGTAATACACACCCATGATTTATTAAGAACAATTCTTTATGTGTTACCTTTACAACTAAAATTTAAAAATAAACAATGTTTGAATAATGTAGACATTTGCAATAAAGTTTTGCACAATGAAAAAATGTAAATGAAAATGGACAATAACAATTCCTTTAAAATTTTGTTACATGAAAACAGCTTGACTGATGTGTTTTTCCTTTTCTAATTGTCTGAGTAGTTTGGCACATGGTAGATATTTAGTTATTTATTTCATTTATCTTTCTATATATCTGTGTTGATGTATGTTTGTATGTATCTACCTATCTACCTATTTGTGTCTTCTTTTTACCTCTGTGGTACTGGCAAATGAACTCAGGGGTGCTTTACATTCCCAGTCCTTTTCATTGCCAAGATAGGGTCTCACTAAATTTCCAAAGCTGCTCTTGAACTTGTGATCCTCCAGCCTTCACTTCCTGTGAGTCACCAGGATTACAAATTTGTACCACTGCATCCAGCTATGTCTGTCTATTTTAAACACAAATTGAATACTATAAAGTTCAAAGTTTGTTATGAATTTATTTGTATTGAAAATGAAAAATTTTTAATTCCATTGTCAGTGTACTTTAGTATTCCTTGATAATGCCTTATTTTTAAGTGTATGCTAAATAGGAAATAAAAATATAAAGAAATGTCAATATGAATTCCATTTTATTATCTTGCTTTAATGTGCCCACTTCTCCTTTTCATCTTCTGAATTCAGGACAAAGAGGAATGTGAGAAGGTATAGATAATAATACATAAGGGTCTCCTTGGTGTTTCTTACTTGGGACTAGGTCCTTGGTTTTAGCAGAGGAAAGACTCCAACTGTGTAGAAGATATTCACATACCCCTTATGTCAAGTTAAATTGTAATTAGAATTTCTTCAACTTGCCAAGGCTTGTCAAAGCTATTGAGGAACCAGCTGTGTATAGTCCAAATAACAGGGGTAAATGATTGACAAAATTTTAAATTTTTATCTCAGCTATTGAATCTTTAGCAGGGGGTGGTGCCCCTATATTTCCCATTTGCCTTATTGAATTCATTTTTCTAACCTGTTTATAGTTTGGGCACGTTGATGGATGGCTATTATCTAGAACTACACAAAATTTTCTCCTGGATACCTCTTTAGGTTTCAACTTAATTTCAACTTTAAAAATCAAATATTTTTAGCTAGCTCCCTCTCTTCTATTGATTTATATTAGTTTTATGTATTTATTGCACAAAATTGTAATTTTTAAGAATTCACCAAAACTGACATACTGTCATAACAATATTTTCTCAATTCTACTTAATTGAAAACAGTTTGTCTAAACCATCATCATTGGCTAGGGACTAAGGCTGGAAAGAAAGAAAAAGCTACTTTATACAGTGTTCCTGAACACAGATTAATATCATTAACTTTCATAGAACTTTGTGAGAAGTAATATATAGATCTATTATCTATATCTATTATATAGATTGGATTAATCTATATATTAAAGTAATATATAGATTAATATAATAAGTAATATATAGATTAATCCAATCCACATACTTTTGTGGAATCTCCCTTCTTAAATAATAGCAATACAAGTGGTAAGTGTACATAACTTATACTTCTTTATCTTTGACTACTGCATTTTTCTCAAAGGTATTAGGCACAGACATGAATATCTAGCAAAATCACTTCTAGCATCAGTAAGGCAATTGGGGGCATTTAAATAAGAGATATCTAGATTTTATATCTTCACATTTTCAATATTTTTCACTGAAAATACTTCACTTCATTGAATAATTTTGACTACATCATTGCCCATAAGTGTAAATGAGAATCAGGAATCACTGTTTTTTTTTTGTTTAGAAGTTGATGAGGATGGAAGGTTAAAAAATGTAGGTTCTGATGACACTATTTTATCAGGGGGTGCAAATGATGATGACTTGCAACTATTTTAGGTTGGCTAGCTGCAGCACGTGAACTCCCACTAAGTACTCAAAACAACAACTTTTTGCCTCTTATTTTTTTCCCAATAAAAACATTCATATTTTAATTTATATTTTGTATTTCAAGTACTCTTTATATTACTATCATGCATCTCATAACCACAGTGATACATTCTGAGAAATATATGGGTAGGTGAGTTCATCACTGTGCAAACAGTAGCAGGTACTTATACAAGTCTAAGTAATACAGGTTAGTCACTACACAGGGCCCTCCAAGCAATCAGGGGATGCAGTACACAGATGTATTAGCCTGCTGCAGGTGCAAATGGTATAATGTTTTATAGGTAACTTTGTAAAAAAATAAATAGGAATACACTCTCAAATAATGATAAAAATTATAGTAAGTACACCAAACATGAATACTTAGCATGGTTCTGCACTGAACACAATGATGCTGTATTTTCATGGGACTGTCAACCTAGCAGCTTTGCTCACACCAGCATCACTATGAACACTGTGCAGTGAGGATATGACAGCTAAGACATCATGCTGTCTATGGTATCACTGGCCATAGGAATTCTTTAGTTCCAGTGTCATCCTATATATGAAACCACAGTCATATGCAGTCTGTTGTTGACCAAACCATGATCTGGATTATGACACTACAATATACAATGTGAACACCTAAGCTTAATAATACATAGATCTCATCATTTCAACTCCTTATGTCAAACTATTAGAAAACTTTCGATTACTCACTGAATTTCATTTTTGAAATAGCTGTTTTCAGTTCTTTCAATTATTCATGGTCTTGTCAAGGCTCTGATAAAGACTGGGAAATTCCATTTGTTTACATTAAATAAAATTCTTGGGAGTTGAAGAACTCAAGGCACACTGTATAATTTTACATTTATTCCTTGTTGACCATGCACGGTTTTCTCACGTTTTTTTAAAGATCTGTTTGTAAAGCAGAACACCTGAGTGTTATATGGTTCTGCATACAAGTGGTGAGCTTTTTCATTGTTATGTGAAAACCCTTAAAATATTGAAATGTCTACAAAAGCAATAAAATGATCACAGGATTATATGGTGATATTTAATTTTTGTACAAGTTAAATACCACTGATAATTAACTGTTAGAAGTTTATTTTGAAGTGACATTTTCCTGGAATATCAGACCTTTACAACATAATTAAAGGCTTTCTCGTAACATTGCCCTATTGCTTGTATGAAAGTTCTATAAAGTTGTGATTCTACCTTAAAATTATTCTACATATATGGTAATATGTACGCTACTCATTATGGTTGTGTTCTAATGAAATATTTTGCCCCAAAATTTAGGTAGTGATAGTTGCTTTGCTTGGATAGTATAATAGAGTGGTGGGGGGAAGGAGTAGCAAGATACTTAGAGCAGCCAGTCTCTGTATTTGGCCAAGAACACCTCACTGACTCTTCAGCTGTGAGGATAATCATTAACCCCCATAGTATTTGCCAACAATGTTCATCTCCACCTTAGTAGACTGGCCTGTGAAAACACATCCTTCTTTTCTCTTCATTAACATTGGTCTTGTATTTTTAACAGGCCCCCTCATTCCCTCGTTGGCTGTTCCCACAGGTTTCTGTGCTAGAAATTTCTTCTTGATGAAGGCATTAGTTTTGGATTAGTTGCAAGGTTTAAGATAGAAACGATGCTGTAGACTGTATGTGGCAGAGCATCTAAGTGAAAGAAATGCAGAAAGATCTGTTGTAGGAGAGACAAGAAGGGAGCAAGAGGGTGCTTGAAATAGGTGGCCAGAAAGTAAAGTGTAAATAAGAGAACAAGGAGCAGGAGAGCAACGTGGATTACTATACCATTTTGAATAATTTCAATAAATTTCTTATTTGTCATTTTCCTTAGAAAATATTATCTGGAATCAAATAACTATGAATGCAAAGGGATTTACTTCCCTCAGTATTACCACTGCTCAGTGACTCTAACACACTTTTTTTGTTAATTTTAAATTTATGAAATAGAAATGTGTTTATAACTAATTTTGAATAGCATCTTACATTTGATGAGTGTCATAAAATGATTAACACAATTTATGTTACAACATTAGGTTACTACAATCAAAATAATTTCGAACCCAAGAGAATCTGCCCAGTACCATATACTTGAGCTTCACACTCAGTTAAGTGAAAAGCAGAAGAGAAGACTTTGTTCACGACTGCTATGAACTGGATGTGTTGTGAGTGAAATGGATACTTACATTAAAACAGGAATAAAAATATTTGTACAAACAATAATAGATAATTTATATACCTAATAATTAAAGGAATATGAATTAAAATGAAAATGTGCTTCATAAATGAATTTCAGCCACAGTTAATTTTATAATGGAGCCTAATGAATAATAAAAGAGTATAATGTCTGAACGCTATTTAGGCTTTTCAGGAAAAAAAACAAACAGAAAAAGGCCTATAACTAATACTATTAGGTTATCACAACTCAGATTATAAAACCCTTAGAAGAAAAATAAAAGATTAAATCTAAGCAGATCAGTTTAAAATATAATGAAATATATAACTGAAAAATATATAACTGAAATATATAACTGAAAAATATGAGACCATTTAGCCTTGATTTGATGTTGTCTTAGCAGTTAAAAAATGTATATAGCTGGGGCAGGAGTTGTTGCTAAGTGGTAGAGTGCTTGCCTAGCATGTGTGGGTTCGATTCTTAGCACCATATATAAATAAATAAAGTTTCATCAACAACTAAAAATATATTTTTAAAAAAAATGTATATAGGAATGCCTGTGTTTAACTCAGTGGAAGAGTGTCAACTACTATATATATATATATGAAACTCTAAGGTTTATATTAGCACAGTCTTATATATATGAAACTCTAAGGTTTATATTAGCACAGTCTTAAAAAGAAGAATAATTGCTGGGCGTGGTGACTCATGCCTGTAATCCCAGCAGCTTGGGAGGCTGAGGAAGGAGGATTGCAAGTTTAAAGCCAGCCTTAGCAATTTAGCCAAGCCCTGTCTCACGTATATGTGTGTGTGTGTGTGTGCACATGTACATGCACATGCATGGACTAGGGATGTGGTTCAATGGTTAACCATGACTGGGTTTAATCTCCAGTACTCAAAAAATAAATAAACAAATGAATAAATAATAGCAGGAAGAATCAATATGCCAAGAGAAAAGATAAAAGGGAACCTGAAAAATGCTCAGTTAAAACCAGGAAAAACACAAAATAATAGAAAAATGAGACAGAGATCAAATGTAATAAAAAGAAAACAGTTAAAAGCATGACATATATTAAACCAATACATTAATAATTACTTTTAATGTGAATATCTAAACAAAGAAATTAAAACAGATTATCAAAGTGAAATAGAGAAAAAAAAAAAAAACAGCTATAAGTTTTCTGTAAGAAAACATACTCCAATAGCCACTATGGAAATCAGTATGAAGTATTCTCAGAAAACTAAAACTAGAATCCTCATATGATCCAGCCATACCACTACTTGGTATTCACTCCAAAGAATCAAAGTCAGCATACTTTAGTGATACACGCATACCAGTGTTTATTGCAGCACAATCCACAATTGCCAAGCTATGGAATTATCCTCCCTGTCTATCATCAACAGATGAATGGATGAGGTATGGTATATATACACACAGGAATTTCATTGGGTCCTAAAGAAAAACAAAATTATGTCATTTGCAGGAAAATGCATGGAACAGCAGAGGATTGTGTAAGTAAGCCAGCTTCACAAAGACAAGTTTTGACCACATTTTCTCTCATATGTGGAATTTGGAGGCAAAAAGGGACATCATGCCTAGAATAGGAAAGCTATTAGTCTAGAAGAAGGGACATCATGCCTAGAATAGGAAAGCTATTAGTCTAGAAGAAGGGGATCAGGGAGAGGCAGAGGGGAGGTAACAGAATGAACTTAACTGAACTGTCATAAGCCTGTAGGAATATTCTACAATGCAACTCACCATTCTATATAATTCATATACACCAATAAAAATATTTTCAAAAAATAGTCCAATGAAAAATGATGGATTTAAATATCATTTTATTCAATATTCTGAAGCTACAATTCCATTTTTGTAGGGTCTTGGGGATGGAGCCAAGGACCTCATGCATGCTATTGCTATGCAAATGTTCAAAATTTCTAACACTGAGTTTTACCCCCAGCCCTGGTTCTGTTATCTTCTGATTAGCTCTAGTAGATAAAGTTTAAGTTTCTTCTCAGATGAGATGATCCTGAGAAACTGATGCCATAATATTGATTCCTTTATTTTTTTCTGTCTAGAATATTTTAGTTTATTTCTTGGGCTTATATTTTTCTTGGATGTATATTTTATTAACAATTATCTTTTGAAATTGCAACACTTTCAATTGGATGTCATTTTCTTTAGTTTTATATTTTTTGGACTATCAAGAGCCTTCTGGATGAAACATTGTATTTACTTTATCATGTCCTTTAACTTGTCTTCCATTCGTTCCATCTTCTTATCTTTTCCTGATGTCTTTTGTAAGAGTTGTTTGTACACGATTCATAATCCGATTCTTTGAGTACATTTGCTGTATATTCAATCTAGTTCTTCAATCTGTTCACTATATTATTCATTTCATATATTTTGACATTTATGCCATTTGTATCCATTTTGATCTATTTCAGTTTGATTCTGCTTAGTGTTTACAATAGGTCCTTTATTTTTCTGAGAACATTTATTATGCCATGTTAGACTCTTTTTTGTTCTTTCACTTATTCTGGTTTCAATAGTGTAGCAACCCCACTGGAGTTCTGTATTTCATCCTACAGACACCAAACATTTATACCGTGCATTTTCTATATGAATTTTTCTTACATTCAGACCACGAACTTCCCTGCTTATGTCTCCTCTCTTGATTGTGGAGCCTGGATGTAGTAAAAGTGGGGTCTGCCTAAAGGCAGATTGGCATCAAGGCTGCCGTCTATCAAACAGTTTCTACTCACTTACTTGCCTGGTTACACCACCCTCTTTGACCAAGGATTGACTACTCTCCCTCTTTCCAAGACAAAACTCCTTAATGAGGCACTTGGCACCGATTTTAATCAATCCACAAGTATCCCTACAGAAGGGGATGCTAGAGTTCAGTCCAACCATCTACTCTTTGCCATAAACACCCCCACTCCATCCAGGGGGAGGTAGCACTGTGGGGACACTATAGTTTGTAGGCTGTTCTGCTGACTTCCTTCTCCCTGGACAAAGCAACAAGCAATTATCAGCTCAAGATGGCATGGGAGACAGATAGGGTACACATAGACTATTCTTCCTCAACCAGTTTGGACCAATATCCTGATTCACAGTGTGCACATTTGTGCATGTCAAATCCTACACATGACGGCAGATTCTGTCATCTTTGGCATTCGGCTGAAATGAATAATTTTTCTCTGCTTCTTTGGACTACTTCCTGCTTCTCTCTCACATAATGGTTTCCTTTCTTCCACCTGTCTTAACCTTCTCTTGAATGTGTATTTTTAATCATTGTTGGGGGATATGGTGGTTATTGCAGCTGATTGATACTAAGATCTTTTATTCTGCACTTTCTTCTGTGGTTGGAAGCCAAATCACTGAAAAGAATGATCAAAATAAAACTTATAGCTTGTTACAATGTGCTTTGAAGAGCAAAGTTATGATAATTAGCTATGTGTATGTCCTGAGAATTCTGGATTAGTTGCCAGATTTTAAAACTTTTATTTTTATATTCCAACTGTCACTTTTATCACTTCCAGCTATTTCTGTGGATACAGACTTCTCATTCAGATGGTGTGCTCATCAGCTTTCTATTGGTTTACATTAAATACTTTGCTCTCACATGGCACCTCTCTTTAAAGCATTATATAAATGCTAGTTAATTGCCATGCCCTCAGGAGTCCTTCAACATTATCATTTCCATCACATGTATAACTGAACCAACATGCAACGGCGTTAGAGTGTTTCACTGAAGACCTCACAGTAGTTGGTTAGCAGAAGGCAAAATAAAAATCCCTCTAGTTTTCATTTCTTAGCACAAAATGTTAAAACTAGTATCTATTTTCATGATTGAAAAATGCATAATATGTCTTTTATGGCAGACTCCTTGGAAATTGGCGACATGCCATCTTATTGATTGATAGCTTGGCATCCTGGATGCCACTGGGAGATGACGAGACTAGCTAATCACACACTTCATTTAGAGGAAAATTCTCCTATTCAACAGCCCTGTTGCTCTAAGGCTGGTCATCATGTTATTATCCTCCAGTTCTATCACCTTTGTCACTAGTCTTGCATTTTATTGATTTTTGAGACCATTGTCATTCACATACACGACTTAAAGTCTTGTACCTGGATATAAGTATGACCTTTTTGGAAACCTGTGTATCTGAGCATGGTCTTAGGTCATGGAACAAACTGCTTCTGTTTTATTGCCATTTATCTAGTATCTCTAGGGGAAAGAAAAAGAACCATAGTTATTCTAAGCTGTGGCTGTGTAACATTTTTTAAAGAAAAGCAAACACAATAAAAGTGAGTTTAAGGGCTTTTAGAACAATTTTTACTCAGAAATGATAGAATGAATATCACATTTCTTTTTTCCTTCTAACTCTGTCACCGTAACTGAAAAGTTGCCTCAGTACTTTTATTTAACAGCCTTTATATGTTTATTTTAGCAAGGAATTTTAAAGAAGCTAGCTATGTTTGCTTTTGCTTTTGGCAATAGTTTCAAAGGCTTTGTTTTGTGAGGCCCATTATCAATTCACACATTTCTGTAACTCAACATCATAACATTAATCCTAATATAATCAGAATAAATACTTATTAATGCTCAAAGCAGTAATTGCTATGAATTTCACATGCATAATGGTTCTAATCCACAAATGTAAGAAGGTCAAATAATATAATAAGGAGGAAAGGGAGTAGAAAATTATAATGTGAAAATACTGAGAACAATAGATTAAAGGACACAGCCCAAATTAGGGATGTTACAAACAGACTCACAATGAAAGAATAAAGAATGCTGTGATGTAAAAATTCTGTAAAGAATGATGTGTGGATACACTAGATGCCCAGAAATCTTGTTAGGATAATAAGACCTTACCATGGTTTGAATGAGAGTCTCCTAGAGGACCCTAGGGCTTGGTCCCTAGGATGGTACTCTTGGAAGGTGCAGTAGACCTTTTGCCCAGTGGGAGGTCTTTAGGTCATTGAGGTCATCAGTGGCTCAGTGGGAGGTCTTTAGGTCATTGAGATTGCACTGTTTGCTCTTATAGGGTATTGTGTGACTCTAGTCCCTTCCTCTTTCTCTTTGTGCTTGCTGGCTCATGAGGTGATATGTTTTCTCTGCCCTGAGCACCTTTTCTTAATGCATTTCCTTCTCTCAGGTATTTTCTTACAGTGATGGAAGGCTGACTCATACAGAACTCTTTTGTAAAATATGTTAGAGTTGGCAAATGAACTGGTCCTTCAGAGACATCTTATGTATTTCCTGTAACTAAGTTCAGTAACCTTCTAAAAATTGAATTGAGTTTTACAGAAAGAGAATATTTGTGTTGAACATGCTTATACACATTTTTTAATTATTCTGAGGATATAACATCTCTTCTCTCATTCAACTTAATTAAATGACTGTTGGGAATATTTATAGGACTAAACCAATGTTTCCTTAACATTATCTATTCCATTCATCCATTTTTTTCCTTCCTTCCTTCCTTCCTTCCTTCCTCCCTCCCTCCCTCCCTCCCTCTCTCCCTCGTTCCTTCCTTCCTTTCTTCCTTCCTTCGTTCCTTCCTTTCTTCCTTCCTTCCTTCCTTTCTACAGACAATTGAACACAGGGGCACTTTTACCACTGAGCTATTCCCAGCAACATCCTCTTCCTTTCTTTTTTTCCCCAAGATAAAGTCTTGCTTTTCTGAGATAAAGTCTTACTAACTTTCTTAGGGCCTTGCTATGTTGCTAAGGCTTGCGTTAAACATGAGGTCCTCCTGCCTCAGCCTCCTCAGTTGCTGGATTTACAGGTATGTATCTCTATGCCCTGCTTATCCATCCATTTCTTTATTCAACATAAACGATTTCATTGATTGCAGACTATATAATCAGTAAAGTACTAAATCACATGAAGAGAAATAAAAGTTAATCATCCCTTCACTCAAATACTTAATAGTGATGACAAAATTTACACTACAACAACGACAAACAAATACATGTTAAACTGTAAGATACTGATCAGACTTGCAAACAGAGGTCAGAGAAGGAAAAATATAGTGAGAAAAATTCTAACTGCCTGCCCCTATGTCTCAAAAGTTAGCCATATTTGGAAATAGGGTCATTGCAGATGTAATGAGTTAAATGAAATCATAATGTTCAATGGTACTTTACAATAGCCCCTAAGTGGGAAATTTTCAATTATCTACCAACTGATGAATCTTAAAAAATGTAATAAATAAATAAAAATAGAATTGTGGCACATGCATACAATGAAATACTAATAGCAATCAAAGGGAAACAGCAACTGGTCTATGTCAAAGCATGGACTCATCTCAAGAATATCAAGTAAATAAAGAGACAGACACAAAGGACCACATATGTATGGTTCCATTTATATAAAATTCATGAAAAAGACAAAACTATAGGAATCAACTGCTAATTAGTGTTTGAAAGAGTCTGGAAGTTAGGGGAGATGATTGACTTTCAAAGAGAATATAAACAGCTTTTGGGGTCATAAATATGTACCATTTTGCCACTATGATGACTATCATGAGACTCTATACAATGGCTCTTAAAATAAGTAAATTGTATAGTTTATAAATTATAACTCGATGAAGACCACTAAAATTATTTTAAAAACACTTGTTATTTATATTCTCATTTAATGTCCTATCCTTATTGAGGCATGATAGAATAGTAAAAATCTACTACATTATATTACTAATGTACATTCTATACTCTCAGTACTATCATGCAGTTATAATTACTATAAAGAAAAAGTAAAGCAGTGTAAGATGATAGAATGCAACTTGTCTGATTAGAGAAACCCTCTATTAAATCTAGTATTTGTCTCAATTCCTGAATTAATGGAAGAATGAGGAAGTGAGACTTTGGGAGGCTGTTAGGCCCTGAAGACAGACCCTCCTGAATGGGAACAGTGCACCCAGAAGAGGCCTCAGGAGCTCCTTCAGCTGTTCCACTGGGTGAGGACACAGCAGGAAGACACCATCTGCAAACCAGGGTGAAGGTGCCCCCAAGACCCTGAAGCAGACAACACCATGATCTTGGACTTTCCCACCTCCACTGGAATTGAGAGAAATAACTGTCTGTTGTTTCTTAGCCAACCAGTTCATGGTATTTTGTTATATCAGCCCAAATAGACTAAGACAGATGTGGTTGACATGTTCAAGAGATGTAAAGAATGCTAGTATGGCTTGAGCAAAGAAAGTGGGGTGGATGCCGTTGAGAGAAAGGTAAGTGGAGAGATAAGCATATTGAACTTAGGTGAACTTTTTAATTTTTTAAAAAAATTCTTTTAGCCTAAATATCATGAGAAACCATTGTGCCTTTTGGAAAGCGAAGTGACAGGTCCTGCTTTAAGCTAGGAACAGTAATAAGAGTCAGAGGTCTTTGAAAGTTCAGTATGGAAATAGAGGCCAATTAGGAGGCTACGGCACCCCTTAAGTGAGGCTGAAATGTGAGCCACAGAGGTGGTTAGAACCCGTGAAATTTGGGATCTATTTTGCAGATAGCACTGACAATATTTGCTGATCTTCCAGATGAGATGGATTGTGACAGATAAAAACGACCCAACAATGGCTCCAAAATCTTTGACCTGAGCACAGAAGACAATGCAAGGACATGGTTCCATCAGCATAATTCCCCCTTTTCCTGTTTCCTCTATGTGTCCTTCCTCTCAGTGCATCCATGAAGTCCTTTCTATTCTAAAACACAGCTCTCATTAACACTCTGCCCATTATAAACTCAGTACTTTTCTCTGTCTTATGCTTAGGCAAAACTTTTCCTTTCTCCCTTTTTCAAACCACTCAGGAGGGTATGCTACACTCACTTGTTCCATGTTTGTTTTAGTCTTTTTTTTTTCCATTTCCAAATAGACTTGTGTTTCTTAATCCACTTATGACTTAATTCGACCTCTACCAGCTCTGAATCACCACTGACAAATTGTTGAGAGAAAATCCAAATAAAAATTCAAAGACTTTTCAGTTCAAGTATTGCTGATATCCACAGTTTAAATACTTTTTATAAAAATGGCTCAAGAGAAAGAAAGCACATGCCCAACAACTATGTTGTCACTAAAATTCTGCCTCTAGTTGAATTTTTTTTTTTATTTGTAAGGGCCTTGTTTTGGGGACATCAAATATGGTGACGTTACCATTTGTGTTTACCCCTTTGATTTCACATGAATGTTAAATTGCATTTAAATAAGCCCACTAAAGCTCTGGTTATGACCTCAACTTTGATTGCTCATTCGCTGAGCCATGTCTTGTGTGGGGAAGGTTCAGAAAAGGGCTGAAGTTCATGGTGTTCCACAGATCCCAAGTTCACCAAAGTCATAACTGAGGCTAATTTCCTTCTTCTTGCTCTGTAATTCAAGCAGACTCTGTTTTTCTTTCAAGTAAACTAAAGCTGAAGATATATCTACATAAACTGAACCTCAGCATCTTCATTGACTAACTTCTGCATTACTGCTTCTATCCAAACAAACCTCTCACATCCATTAAATATAGTCCAAGCTACACAAGTATAGCAAATTGAGTTAGGCAACAGTTCTATTCAATTTCCAAGACAATTTCCTACTCAGTTTTTACAAATCAATAAATGTCAAATTAAACTTTAATTCCTTTAGGGCAATTAATATAACTTTTAACTCAATCATTTCTCTTTCACATTCATACCAGCAGGCTTCCTAATATTTACTAAAATTGATTTTAATTCTTAACATAGTAGAAGCCACTGAAGGAAAAAGGAAAAAAATTAGATATTGCCTTTGCTTTAAGAATATCTCTGAAATCTTCCATTTCCTGTCACGGTTTCTATAAAAACTTACTTTCAAAGCTTTATTTTCATTGTTGTCTAGTATCAGTATCCTTTTTATTTGTATTTTCTCTGCTTATTTAAATCATTTGTTCAAGAAGTTGAATTTGTCCAAATCTCCAGTTTGAGCCCTTTTACAAATGTTTTATAATCACAATTAAGTTTTTAGGTCATAGAGCTTAGGTCAAGAAGGTAGAGAGTAACAAATACATGACTATGAAATGTAACTAATAATGTCACTTGAAATACTAATTATAGAATACCATTAAGAAATTTCTACATTCACTATTCAGGTTTGAAACTTCAGTTTTTGATGAGTGTGTTTGAGTTTCCAATGGAATATGCAAGTTGTCTCACTTGGAAGATGGATGAATAGTGATAGTTTTATCCAAAAATATGTATTTGACAGTAACTATTTGAGGATTTGAAGGCATATGAAACATGATTCTGAACTCATGAGAGAACATTTACTGAAAAGAGTCCTTCTAAGTCCTCATTCAGTGAAGATAAATTAAGAGTTCATTTAATACTTGTTGCTAGTTAATAATACCAATAGTTAATAATACTAATGTTAGTTAATAATACCAATACTTTATTTAATAATAGCAATACTTAAACTAGAAGGTAATGTTTTAGGTATCTGGATGTTTATTATTCAAAATTTCATCATGATAGTGCTGGAAAAAGGGCTCTTGATGATTGTTGATTCTGTTTATATTTCTGTGTGTGTGTGCTGGTGAGCTTTATCGAGTTAAGGATTCTTCCTTGACCCCTGGAGTAATATATTCTTTAAGAGGACAAAAAATGTTTAGGGTAACAAAAATGTGTCAAACTTGCTCTATTTTTTAAAATGTGCCGTTATAATTCAATCACTGCGATAGATCACATGGCAGTAATTACACTTATCTTCCCTTCCTTACATCCATCGTCACTCAGTGGCTTTCCTAGATCATGGGACAGACTTTTACCCAACAGACTTGAGTGACTATGACATTTGCTACATCAAAGCGAAAGTTTGGAATGCTGTCATTTAGACAGGAGGATTTAAGTTCAATGCCAGCCTCTGAAATTTAGGGAGATCCTGCCTCTAAATAAAAAAGTAACAAGACCTGGGGATATACCTCAGTGGTTAAGTACCCCTGGATTCAATCACTAGCACCATGAAAAAAAAAAATGCTGTCATCTGCCTTAGAGGGAGCTATTTTGTTTCAGTCCTCAAACATAAGAACAGCATGTCCCAGACACTGGCAATCCCTCCAGCTAGGTTCTGAAATGCTAACCATGTAGATTCTAGCCCTCAAAACTCTCTACATCCAGGGCAAGTGCAGCAGCCTTGAAGCATGAACCAAAAATAAGCATTTGAGAATCTGAGCCTGTTATGTAGTGTAATCTGACAAAGACCACCAATAGAATTATCATGGGGGTTGGAGGTGGGTGAGACAATGGTCTCTTCTGGGCAGAGCAATCTTCTGAACAAATCTGGGGAGTTTAAGGAAGTGAAGATTGATTTTAGGAGAATGTTAAATATGAAAGGGAAGAAGAGTTGGGAGCAAGAAAAAAAAAAGTGGACAAGAAATTCAAGATTTAAGTATGCCTTGATTGTTTTATTTTTTTTTTTTAGCTGTTACTACTTTTGTTTATTTTTTGGTGACACTTTATTTTCTGGATTTCTCCACAACATTTGCATGATGTATTCTCCTGTGGTAGAAAAGACACTGCATTTCCACTTCCAGAAGTGAACTTAATTTGTTCTATATTAAATTACCTTCCTTAGTTATGTAATGCCATGTCTTTTATCATGAAGAAGCAATGCTTTCAAATTCACACTGCCATGATTTTTATTCTAAGTGTGATTTTCTTCAGTTGTAATCTTACATATAAGCAGATATAACATTGAACTAGTAAAAAACACATTGAACTTTCTGCTTTCCTTTGAAATTTTAAAATTTTATGTGTTTTGCTGCTATAAGCTCATTGGTAGAAACCAAATTCTCCAATGGAAAAATACTGGGAATAGTTATTGGTTTTGAAGAGACAAAAAATAAATATTTTAAAATGTTTAAAATATAGAAATAAAATAGTGTTCAATGTATATAAATTTCTTGTCATCCTCTTTATGTATTTTTCATTTCTATTGTCTAGCAATGACCATGATAACTGATATTTGAAAATGAGATTATCTTCTGCATACTAATTCTACATGTATAAATTTATGAAGGCACAGCTTTTGTTCTCCCTTCAACAATAAATCATGAACCCTCTAAAGTGGTTGTAGATTCCACCATATACAGCATATATGACCACTACATTCTTTAAATGTTTTTCAAATTTCAACAATTACTGTTGGTTCTTACAAAAGGACAAAGTTGTAAAATTTGTGTTGACACACATTTTCTTGCAAATGGACAGACATATTACTAAAAGTATAATTGAATGTACATGCAGTGTTCCTATATGTATATAAAACGTATATACAATGTTCCCAAAATGTTTACATAAAATACAACTCTACTATTAGTGTATGAGTTTCCCCTTGATTTCACACCTTCACATACACCTGTTTATAAATTTAAAGAAATGTTTAGCCAGTGGGTAAGCAATGTATTACACCTTATTTCTTGATTATTTCTTGTCCTTAGACTACTGGTGATAATATCTTTGTATTCTTCTACATGTTCTCCATTCTTATCTCCTGGTACTAATGCTGGGATACTTGAATGTGACTTTGTCACTTGCAAGGTGCATTGTTATATCAGACACATCACCACTTACACTGAACAACATGATGAAAATCTTTTCCTCTTATTAATTTTTGCTTAATTAATAAAATAATGTATAAATAATGTAATTTTGAGAATAATTGAATGTCTTATGTGCCATATATTCAATATATAATATGTATGTATATATACAGATATGTCATATATGTATAAAATCATATATAGTATACACACACATATATATATATATCTATATCTATATCTATCTATATATATAATTTTCCTAGTAATGTTTGTGCAACATTTATGAGTCAACTTCAATAGAAAAAGAGACAATGCCATGGGAAAGTTAAGAATGACATCTATGGAAACAGAGAAATCCAGGTTGCATTTCAATTTTGCTACAAATTAGCTGTGTAATTTAAGTAAATTACCTACATTTTAAGCCTCAATTTATCAATTGTGAAAATGGAAAAATAATCTCTCTTAATTTCCATATTTGTGAGAAATTATTTGAACAAGAAAATGAGTGTGTTAATTGCTTTCCCTGTGGGTACAAATATTTGTCTTAGAATTATCAACTTACTGTTATCCTGCTTGGGGACAATGTCTTTATACATATTTTTGCAAAACCAAGTAACTTTAGATTAAGTCTTTTGTTAGAGATTGTGTTAGAATCTTGTTATAGGAACATGGAATATAAATTCTTGAAAAATACTGATCGTAGAAAATTCTTTATGCTTAAGTACCATAATTGCACTTAAATTTCCAAACTATTATATCAATAATTCAAGATATATTAAGATTTATTATCCAATGGAAATACGAGCATAGCTTAAATCTAGTTTGCAAGATTTGTAGTTTGTAGGGATACTGTGTTGGGAAGGATTCTGAGGACACATTTTAGCTCAATAGGAAGTAGAGGCAGTAAGTAATAAATGACAATACAAAAGGAGTCATTGGGCAGTTCTACTACTGCAAATTGGCCTCCCCCAAACATGAACAGTTGAGACATTTTATGTCCTATGCCACTATTTTAATTATACTTTCACCATACAAAACTGTAAGCCTTTTTTAATTGCTTAGCAAGATTAGAAGTGGCTGCTAAAAATGAACCGTCAGCTCTTCCCACTTGCTGATACATGTGTTTCATTTTTATTAATACAATGCTCCCCTCCTCATCACATTGAATTTCAAAAGTCTGAGGCAGCTTGGTTTCATCCCAGTAGTGAAACACAGGTATGAACAGGGAATACAACTGAGGGCAAGTAAGAAGATATTTGTGAACTCAGCCTTCACATACGATAGGTGCATGTGTAAAATGTGATTAAAATTGGAGTTGAATAAATCAACCCTAAGAAAATAAAGCACAACAGTAATAGCCCAGTTTAAGCAATACATTTCCAATGTTTCTGAAGAGAGGCAACAAAGACTTCCATTCCCTGTGTTCTATTGCATAATACTGAATTACTTAATTTCTTTTCTAAGCCTGTATTTGTCACAAAACGAGATGTGCATGGTGTTTCAGAGGATGCACAATAAATACATGTGATGAAACATAGGGGGAGCTGTTGGCAAAGGTATAGTAATCCAAGCATAGAATTCACAGTGAAATTTTCCACTGGAATATAATGTTTTTAAAACCTTCTTAGACATGAATTGATAGCTAACATGTAGAATAAAATGTGACTGAAGTTGATATTTTTGGAAGAAAATTATGTAGAAATTATCTTTTGTTTCTTTTAATAAAGGTTTTCATTAAAAAAAAAAGCCATTTACTTTCCAAAATGAAATCCTTTGGAGAATGGAGGGAACTGTAACATATTTTGTTGCTTTCACTTTTTGTTGTGCCCCTAACATGACTCTGGGATTTATTTTAGCTATATACAACTTTGCTCAGTTCTTCAACTTTGAGTTGTATATTCATGCAGAAAAATATAAATTGCTTTTCAAGGCATTTACTTTTATAATCATTTGATCATAGTTGAAAGTTACAAATTAATAGTTAAGTGATGTAATGCAAGGAGAGAACAAGTCTAAGAAGGTCAATATCATGGTGATTTATGGCAACACAATTGCTGCAAAAATCCATCACATATATAAGACAAAGAAACATTTGGCTGATGACAGGTACTGAAGACAAACAACATACTAAAGTAATTGAACAGATAATCTGAATTTGCACCACCTGGTTAGTTGTGAATTAACCAACATGAATAGTAATATTTCCTGTGAATATACAACATATTTTAGTACTTGAATGTGCATTGTAAAATGGAATAGCAAAGTAACTAGAAAAAGGAATGGCATACATTTTAAAATAGCTGCTCAACCAGTGTTCTCATAGAAGACCTATCCAGTGCACTCTGATACATATTTATTCAGTGTTTGTCTGTGACCACTGCAGCAAGCTCATATTGTCATGAGTATTGGTTTAATCATGGCAGGTTGTCAACAGCTAGGATATCATTATTAATGATCTTGTCTTTTCTGTTATAATACAATGGAACATCTAAGATGTGTAGATGAAACTGCTCAAGGAGATGCATGTCAAAAATGTGTTTAGCCCTGGTTTCTGAAACATTCAGAACTTTGAAAGCATCATTTTTTAATAGGGCATCGGTTTACTTTAGCAGTCAGAGCTGTAGTGCACACACTCAGCTTCCTGATGCACCAGTTCCCTGACATGTGCCTCACCTCTTCACACTTTATCTTTCTGCATAATGGAAAATGAATTTCTTAAGCGGCAACATTTTGTCACTTGTCTCTTTGGTCATTTCTGTTAAAAGCTGTAGGAAGTCTGATGACATATATATATATATTTTTTCTCATTTTCAGGTTTATCTACAAACCTGATTCTAAAAATAGCTCATGTTTAGCACTATCTTCTTATATGTATGGTCAAAGCTATTGTGATTTACACATTATAATACCAAGATTTGTATTGAATTACTATGCGGTGAGAAAAAATTCTCACTGGCAGTGGATTTAAAAAAATATCACCAGATAAATGAAGAAGTGCTCTCAATTGTGCTTCCAAATTATTTTACTCTAATTTAGCTCTTAAAGAAAAAAATCTTTAATAGAATATGACATATAAACTTTGCTTTCTGTTTTTTTGAGAAGGAGTTGATGCAAATAGTAAGGATATTTAAAGAGAGCCACCTCTTATATTGCTACTAAATTCAATATACTCCATTTACTATCACATGAAATGGTTAAAACAATTACTAAGAACTCATAAAATGATTGATATTCGTGATTTCCCACCATGAATACAAATAATTTTTAGAGGATGGATTATGTCTTAAGAGGAGGAAGAAATATCTGTGAAGTGATTAGAATGAAATATTATTGCAATAATTACAAAATGAAGAAATTTGCATCAAATAAAAATTAACTTTAAAAACAAAGTTAAAAATTTAAAATGAAATTCGTTAACAAAGGATCACTATAAAATTTTTTTCCACACTAGGGATCTAATCCAGGGCTTCATACAGGCTAGGCAAGTGCCCTAACATAGGGCTTCATCCCTGGCCCACATATGTTTTGATGGAATGTAAAATATTGTATTATTAAGGTGGGGAATTTGGAAATATGTAGCAAAACTATATACCAGTTTACACTTTGAGTCAGCAGTACAATTTCTAGTTGTATACTTTGAAGATATATATTCACTAATATAAAATGATAAATATAAAAAGCTATTTATTACTGCAGTATATGTTATAGCAATGTATGGAAAATAACTTCAGTGCAGCACTATGAGAGATGACTGGAATAAAATATAAATGCACAGAGTCAAGAGATTTCTTTATGAATTGAAATGATAACAACAGATATTAAGAAAATAGAGCAAGATGCAAAGAGATTATGTCCAATAAAGAGATGAAATAAGACCCTATTTAAGAACCTGACTATTTTTTACCCAAAAATAAACTCAGGAAATAAACCAGGAATGAGTGGACATGGTTACCTGCAGGATGGGGTGTAGGCAAAGGTAAAGAGGGGAAGCATGGGGGCTAGACTCCTCTGAATGAACCATTTAATCTGCCTACATTACATAATATTGACTTGTAAACTGGCTAATGACTTATATATGAAAAATAGAAGAATCAAAATGAAAACCCTAAATATAAATATAAGCAAAAATGGAGGAATACATTAGTATATCAAATTAATAACACAATCCAGGAAAAAAAATGCATAACTTTTTAAGACAGTGTTCTAACTATGTAAATGTAGTAGGATACATTCTAAGTAAAGAAAGAACTAAAATGAAAATTTGAAGGTCCTGGAAAAGGTGTATTGCTAATAGTGGAATTGAATTGCCATAGTAATTCTATACTCTTGTATAAATTTTAGTATTAAGCAAATGAGGAAATGTATTGGCCATTTAGAGCAAGAAATTTTTCCATTAATAAAGATAAGAATATGAAAGAAATTGGGGAAGATAAAGATCTTTAGTACTGGTTTGAATTGGGAGTATCAATATAATGATTTTACATAGTTCCTAGGTTTATGATTTTATATAGTTCCTAGATTTATTCAGTTAAATTTCCTAGAAGCATAAGATTTCAGTAATAATAGGCAAAATAAGTGCTTGTATTTTGCTTTCTAAATAGCACTCCCCACTAAAAGATGTACAGAGTTCTGTGGACAAACAGCTATGCTAGGGCTGTGCCAGAGAAAGTGCAAACTGAGCCTGTAATGCCTTGCTGGACTAAAATGGAAGTGTAAACAAAACCAAAAACAAATAAATGAAAAAAAGGAAAAAAAGAAAGAATGTTAATTTGACATATCAAAGGAGAAACACTGGCCACATTTAGATAATAAAAAAATTGAAAAATATAATAATTACACAAAAATATAAAAGAATCCTTGAATCTACAGTGATAATCAAAACCATAAAAGAAAAGGAAAAGTAGAGATAAAAGGTGTCAAGAGTAATACTTTATACAAGAAAAGGTTACATAAAACATGTAGAATGAATTAAATAATACAATGATTATACTGTAATTGTGTAAAGCAAGAGGCAGCAATGGATATTGAACTTTTTGGATGAAGATTGTTGAAGAACAGAATAGGCACACTATTTCATAGCATCACTTCACTCATTTTTTGCTAGTAACGAAGACACAAGTGAACTCTTTCCATGAGAATTCTGGTGTCATCATATTAGTAATTACTAGGACAAACTGATATGATATGTCTTTCAACATGGAGCTATGGAAAGTATACATGGTGTCAACAATGTAGTATTCTCCCTAAATCGTTTAATCTAAAATTCGGTCATAAAAAAGCAATCAGCAAATCTAAACTGTGAGTCACTAGAATGACATCACAGTTTGATCAATTTATTTGCTTTACTATTATTAATTAAGCAACTCCCATGTGCTGTGCACTGGTATACATGGAGAGCTCACAGTACCAGCATGTATATTCTTAGCTTTTACCATTTTTGCTTCAAAATATACTTGAGGTAAAGTGTTAGTGGGAATACATTATTTTAGATTGTGTAGTGGAATGCCATTTGAGTAGGATCCAAAACAGAGTATGTAGTCATAAAATCCAAGTCAGAAGTTTGCCTAGCATATTAGAGTAACAGTAAGTTAGCTAGCTTAATATCAGCCGACTAAGGCAGGAGGAGGGTGGTAGAGAGTGAGGTTATCAGGAACTATTTCATTTGGGATTATCCATATAAAACACGTGTATTAGTCAGATCTCTGTTATAATAACAAAATACCTGAGATAATTAACTTACAGAAATAACAGGTTTATTTTGTCTCATAGCTTTGGAGTTTCCAGTCTATAATCAGTTGGCTCCACTGCTTTGGGCCTGTGGAGATGCAGTGCATCATGAAAGAAATGTGTGGTAGGACAGAACTGCTCGCCTTATTACCAGGAAGCAGAAAAGAGGCAGAGGAAGAGAGAAGGGGCCACAGTCTCCTTCAAGGGCATGTGCCCAGTCACCCAAAGACCTTTGATATGGCCGCACTTCCTAAAAATATGGCTGCACTTCTCCCATTAGTGATACTCTGGAACAAAAGCTTTACCACATGGGTTTTGGTGGAGGGAACATTCAAGATCCAAACTATAGCAACATAGTGAGGAATTAGGATGTTTTTTTTAAGTATAAAGGAACACTTTGGAAAGAAATGTGCTTGCTCACAAGAAATTCATATCATATAGATAAAAATGATTTGTTTGTGTCTTTAAATCTTATTTTTCAAGAAAATAAGATACAGTGCGCATGTCTTAAAATATGTATTTTAGGTAGATTTATGCCCAGCATAAATTATAAGAGAACTATGAAAAAGTCTGGAAGAATTCTTAAGTGGGACTGTTTTAATCAGATTTTTTGTCACTGTAACCAAAAGATCTAACAAGGACAATTAGAGAAGGAATAACTTATTTTGACTCAAATTTCAGAAGGTCAGTCCATGGTCCACCAGGACTCTACAGCTCTGGACCCAGGGAGAAGCAGAACATCATGGCAGAAGGATGTTGTGAAGGAAAGCAGCTCAGGATATGGCAACCTTGAAGCAGAGACAGAACTCTGCTTACCGGGGACAAAAATATATATCCTAAAGACATGTCCCCGTAATTTACCTCCTCTAGTCATATACTACCTGCCTATAGTTACCATTCAGTTAATCCACATCAGTGGATTAATCCACTAATTAGTTTATAGCTTTCAAAATCTAATCTTTTCACCTCTGAACATTCTTGTTTTGTCTCACATTTGAGCTTTTGGGGGACAACACAACTCCAAACTCTAACAGGGATTATTGCCTCAGAAAACAATTAGATGGATGCTGAGGCATATCAGTGTGTAAGTTCTTAAAATCATGTGTTGCTTTTAACTGGTCCAAAACCTCTCAGAGTCCCTTGTTGACTTGTCTAATCAGTTAGACCTGTTGTATCTGAAGTTGTTAGAAATTTCAGCCGAGTCATTGTTTTCATTATCAGTCCAGTTTTCTTTCTTTTTTTTTTAACTCCAAATTGTATCACAGGAGAGAAAGTGCATGTGACAGCCTTGAGTGAAATTTAATAAATAGCCACCACTGCTTGAGGGGAATAGGGGTTGTAGGCCTTTCAAACCCATATTTTACCAACCACCTCATTTGCTAGTGCAGGCGACTTGGGAGATGCTGGCAGGGGAGGAATTGAAAAATCTCTGAGAATACTTAATTTCATTTTCAATTTAAGTAGCCAGAGCCTACTCAAAGAAATTGTCCCTGGAGTGAAATTTTGCAGCTGAGAAATTCTTTCAAATCTTTCTCATTCTGCTGCTAACGTTCCTTACAGCAAGAAAGAGGCAGTTTGGTTCAGCTCTTGTCTTAGTCACATCTGAGGGAAAGAAATCCCTTGGATGCTATCTCCTGTCTGTCTTTACTAATGTCTTTATCTGTTTCCAGTGGTACACTCTAAACTAGATGGACATACAAGTCCATGTACGAGCTTTTCTTGGGTTAACATTGCATTTGATCCTCCTGAGTATATTTCAGTGAGGTCAATGGGAATTGCATGATTGAATTAAGGTGGGGTATATGTCCTCACGAGTTTACTACAATTTAAACTCTTTGAAAGAAAATAAGAAGCCAGAGGAGTGAGGGAAAAGAAAAAAAAAAGCTATGAAATGGTCTCATCTGAAAGCTGGAAGCCAATTAAGGGTACCACACTTCTGGGAAATATATTCTTTTTTTTTTTTTTTCTTTTTGGTACTTGAGATTGAACTCAGGGGCACTCGACCACTAAGCCACATCCCAAGCCCTATTTTGTGTTTTTTAGAGACAGAGTCTCACTGAGTTGCTTAGCGCCTCGCCCGTTGCTGAGGCTGGCTTTGAACTCACGATCCTCCTGTCTCAACCTCCCAAAGTGCTGGGATTACAGGTGTGCACCACCACGCCCGGCTCATATTCTATTTTTGAAGATACAGCTAAGGTAATAAATATAATCACATATGAATACAAGACTGGTTTAGAATCACAAACACCATTATGGATTAAATGAGGTTTTTCAGGACATAAAATTTGAACAGATTTAGCATCTAGATAGATGCTATGACTTTGAGGAGTAGGTGCCAGACTTGTGTGGCAGGGATCATATTGTAGGGTCTAATCATTGCCCTATCTTAGATATGGAGAACAATAGGCCACATCTGGATTCTTTTCTGATTTGCTTCATAAATCAAATTCTCAGTTGAATACAGAGAGAGTTCTGAGTTTTACTAGTATCATTCATTACCTTGTAAAAAATTAGTTAATCTTTCTTAGGCAACTGATTTGTCTTCCTGAAAAGGGGAATAATAATTCGTATACTGGAGAAAGAGAAAAGGCCAGGCCATGCAGAAGAGCAAAGCGACAGTAAAGGTGAACAAGAGACCAAGCAGGTTAACAGTCATTTTAACATGCCTGACATGTTATAAAACAGTTCCTGATTCTCAGAAACGGAGTAAATTTCCATCTCTCAGAAAGAGACTGTATAATCCACATTCCAGTCTGTGCCTCCAGTGGAACAATTGAAATATCAAAAAACAATCAAGAGGAACTCGTCGACTTCTCCTAATGTTCCTTTGAAAGAAGGAACATTGTAAGATTCAAACAGCACTCTTACCCCCTCCCCATGTGCACTGCACCAGGAGTTCTGAGCCTTTCTCTCACTTTCCCTTTTAAATAAAATTCAAGCTCCCTTGCTTACCTTGGCATTAATGATGCTCATTCTTCAAGTCCATGGAATGAACCCAATCCCAACTCCCACCACTACTAACACTGGCAGGTATATAGTGAGATTCTTCATCACATTGGATTAGGCTCCAACTTCCTTAACAAGACTCCTAAAGTGCAAGAAATAAAATCAAGAATGAATAAATGGGATGGATTCAAAATAAAAAGCTTCTTCTCAGCAAAAGAAACCATCAATGAGGTGAAAAGAGAGCCTACGTTTTGGGAGCAAACTTTTGCCACACGCATATCAAACAGAGCACTCATCTCTGAATATATAAAGAACTCAAAAAACTTAACACTAAAAAAACACACATCCCAATCAATAAATGGGCTAAGGAGCTAAATAGACAGAAGGATATATACAATCTACAAATATATGAAAAAATGTTCAACCACTCTTGTAATTAGAGAAATGAAAATCAAAACTACTCTAAGCTTTTACCTCACACCAGTCAGAATGGCAGTTATCAAGAATACAAACAACAATAAGTGTTGGCGAGGACATGGAAGAAAACGCACACCCATACATTGCTGGTGAGACCGCAAATGGGTGCAACCAATCTAGAAAGCTGTATGAAGATTCCTTAGAAAACTTTGAATGGAATCACCATTTAACCCAGCTATCCCACTCCTTGGTCTATACCCAAAGGACTTAAAAACAGCATACTACAGTGACCCAGCCACTTCAATATTTATAGCAGCTCAATTCACAATAACTAAACTGTGGGACCAACCTAGCTGCCCGTCAATAGATGAATGGATAAAGAAACTGTGATATATATACACAATAGAATATTATTCAGCATTAAAAGTGAATAAAATTATGGCATTTTCAGGTATATGGATGGAGTTGGAGAACATTATGCTAAGCGAAGTAAGCCAATACCAAAAAACCAAAGGCCAAATGTTTTCTCTGATAAGTGGATGCTGATCCATAATGGTGGAGGGTGCATGGGGAGAATGGAGAAACTTTGGTCAAAGAGAAGGAAAGAATAGGAGGGAACATGGGGACAGAAAAGATGGTGGAATGAGATGAACATAATTGCCCTAGTACATGTGTGACTGCATATTTATGCGACTCTACATCGTGTACAACTGGAGAAATGAAAAGTTGTGCTCCGTTTGTGTACAATGAATCAAAATGCATTCTGCTGTTATGTATGCCTAATTAGAATTAATAAATTTAAAAAAAGAAAAGAATTTTTAAAAGATTCTTCATTGTTATTTTGTTTTGGTAGTTTTTTGAGATTCTTGGGTAAAAAGTATAACATACTTTAAATTATTTAGTAGAAAATTATAACTAGTAACTTTTCTAAGTGAAGATTGCTTCCTTTTTTGTAAAGTGTGAGTTCTCAGCATGTCTTGGTTCAATAAAACTATAACCATTTCAACAGTATAAAATCTTCAGGAAGAAAAATAAAATATGAATATTATAACAATCATTGTATTAAGATTGAAGAGGAGCACTACTCTTAATTTAACTCTTTAGGATGGGGATTTAATTAGCAAGGAACAAGTAAACCAATAGGCAAAGATATAAACATATCAAGAACTGAAACTTTTGCTTCCATCCCATACTCTCATACATTAGGATAGCAGAGATGATTTTCATATAGGATTAGATAATGAGATGTGGCATTTCTTCCATCATAGCCCCCATCTATTCTAGAAAGGTATAGTTCATAGCCTTTGGGATATTTTTCCCTTAATTTGTTATTTTTTCCCCAAATTTGTTATTGTGTTTTTTTATGACTAAGAGGAGTACAGAGTATCAGGCATCCCTGAGCTCTGGTGGGCATCAGACTGAATCTGAGGTTTAAACTCATCAGCAGTGCTGGCATGGACATTGCCCAAGGTAGCTCCATTCTTCAGGCATAAACAAGGTTTTTGATGCAAAAGGAATTTCCTCACCCTTTGGTATTGTGCCTGAAATGGCACATTAGAATTTATTCCTTGTAGGGTGAATTATTTTCATTCTCCAAAGAATTCTCTATTAAAATGCAGATATGACTGGGAGATTTAACACCTAGGGTTAATTTCTGAAAGTCAACAAATATTTTGAGAGATTGAGAGCAAGATTTGATAAGGATGGAACAAATAATAGGGTTTGAACTAATAAGCAGACTACTAAGCCATGGGAGAAAGGAGAGGGAGATTGGAGGGAATAGGGATCACCAAAGACGTGCTTACCCTACCTCATAAGACAAGATATGGTGGTAGAAAGAAGTTCTGAAGTAAAGGAGGAAGCCCATTCACAGTTGCACAGAATTATCTACGGATGTGCTTGTGAAGAGACCTTTCTAGGAAGCCTTGCTCATGAGAACCCTGAGGTGAAGACTAAGTTTGAGATCCCACCTTGTATTTCCTTCTTTTGGATTCATCATGGATATTATCGTACTAAGGGCTCTGATGATTCCATTTGCATTGAGCTAAGTTTCTTAAATTTTTGTACCACAAACTTTTCTTTTAACAAGTACATATTAGAAAGTTAACATCACACTAATGTGAGTATCACCATGAAAAGTGCCCACAGTATATTGCAAAAGAATCTTGCTTTGGAATCAAAAGCACTAGATTTAAGCTCTGGCTTTATCATTACATGTCATACTGACTTCTCCAATTTTCATTTCTTCATCAATTAAAGAGAGTGAAGGTTTCCTTGGAACTCCCTCACATGATTGCTGTGAGCATTCAGGAGAGCACTTAACTGAAAAATACATGGATGCAAACCGCTTGTTACCTAACTTGGACTTGGGCTCATTATTTCTGGTACTACCCATTCTCTGAACAATCAGAACACTGCAGAGTCCAGTCAACAAACCCAGGTACAGTTGACTCTCCTAATGAAATACTTTCTATTGGAATAAATTCCTGAATTAAAAATCAATTAATTGGACAGAGCACCGTGTTATGAACTGACTGTGTCCCCAAGCCATCCCACTCCCTAATTTGTATATCAAAATCCTAACTCCAACCTAACAGTATTAGGAGTTGGGGCCTTTGATAGTTTATTAAATTTGCAGGGGGTTCCTAAGGGTGAGACCCCCCAGGATAGGGTTAGTATCCTTAAAAGAAGAGGAAAACAGATGAGAGCTCATTCCCTCTCAGGCATGTTAAGATTAGCAAGAAGGCTGTCACCTGTAAGCCAGAACAAGAGACTTCACCAAGAACCATACTGATGGGCACCTCAGTCTTAGACTTTGGCCCTCTAAAACTGTGAGAAGTAAGTTTTTGTTGTTTTAGCAACCCAGGTTCTGGTACTTTCGCTACAGTAGCCCAAGCCCAAGCTCAAACAACATGCTTGAGTTAAAAAGAGCTCTTTTGTGGCCATCTAAGGCAATTCTGCTACCACAACAACAATGTTTCTTTATTCTTAAGAGAGAGGCCTGAATATTTATTTAAGGTACATCAGTAAGCTGGACATGATGGTGCATTCCTATAATTCCAGTGACACAGGAGGCTGAGGCAGGATTATCACACGTTCAAGGCCAGCATGGGCAATTTAGGGAGACCCTACATAGAAATAAAATTTTTAAAAAGGGCTGGGGAGATAATTAGTGGTAAAGTACCCTGGATTCAATCCCTAGTACTGTAAAACAAAACAAAAACAAAAAGATATATTAGTAGCATGTTGTCCCACAGTGGAAGAAAAATTTTTGTTTTCTCTAAGACATTGTACTTCATTAAGTCACCTAATAAGACAGCCAAAGAATGTATAACTCTAATTAAAATTGGATAGAATGGACCCCACTCTCCATTGATCATCTAAGAGAATACAAACATCAATTCCTGTTTTGCCTAATCAACTGGCATTATTTGAGATTGGGGAATTGGAAAAGAATGAAGAAATAAATTTAATATATTTCTTTTTTATTATGGGATATTGATGATTTCCTGAAGGCAGGGTAACAAGATAACAGGATGATGGTTCCTCAAAATGTTGAGCATAAAGAAACACTATGAACCATGAACCCTGCTCCTTAGTATAGTCCCAAAAGCAAGAAATGAGAACATATGTCCATAAAACAATTTGTATGTGAACATGCATAGTATTTCAGAAGTGAAAATAATTCAAATGTCCATCAACTGATGAATGACAAATAATATATGGTTATATTATATGTGGTATAGCCATAAAATGGTATGTGATTTTGCAATAAAAATCAATACAGGAAGTACCAATACATACATTAGTATAGATTGACCTTGAAAAAGAATGCTAAGTAAAATAAGTCAGTCACAAGAGACAAAATATTATAGGATTCCATTTAAAAGAAATGTGAAGAATTGGCAAATTTGTGGAGATATGAAATAGGTCAATATTTGTCAGAGTCTAAGGGGAAAGGAAATGAATGATTATGTATGCATATAAAGTTTCTCTGGGGAAAAGATGAAAACCTTAAAATTAAATAGTGGAATTATTTCAACAATTCTAAATATACTAAAAACAAAATGCCTAATTCTATACTTCTGAGGGGCAAATTTTATGGTATGTAAATTATTCTTCAATAAAACTGTAATCAAAATTATGAAGAGAAATTACTTCTGAAAAAAAGTCAGATGCATCAATAATTTTTAATATTTTGCATACTTATTTAGTGATTTTATAGCAATTTCTTTCCTAGATGCTGCTTAATCACTACAGCATCTTATAGGCACATGGTAAGACATACCATGTAACCTCTTTCCAAATTCATAAGTCAATATTCTAACACCTACTATTGAAGAATGTGACTATATTTGGATATAAGGTCTTCTTAGAAGTAATTAAGCTATAATGAAGCCATTAAAGTGGGCTTAATCCATTTGAGTAATGTCCTTATGTGAAGATGAAATTTGGACACAGATATGTACAAAGAAAAGATTATGTGCAGACCTTGTGAGATGGCCACCTATAAGTGAAGTAGAGAGGCCCTGGACTGATTCTTCCTCACAGCATGAAGGAATCAACCCTGCTTACACTTTGATCTTTGATGGCCAGCCTCAAAAACTGAGGCATTACCTTTCTGTTGTTTAAGGTATCTAGTCTGTGGTACTTTATTATGGCAGTGTTAGCAAATGAATATACCCATTTTACAAAAAACAAACTTAACTAAGAAGAGACTTATGAAAGGTCACCAATTTATTACACACCATCCTTTAAAAATGACACAAATTAGAGCATTATGTACTTTTTCACTTGAGAAATTACATAAAGTTTCCATAGAAAATTAGCGATGACAACAGTCCTTGGTTGATTTATTATCTAAACGTATGGGCAGTGTCAGTTAAGAATTTCCCCCAAATCTGTCTTACTGTAAGGCATAACTCTGAAGTGAGGTCACAATAGCCCTAGAAGTTTGAATACAGCATTATGATTCACGATAGGATAAAACTAGCAACAAATATGAGTTTATGAGTAAATAAGCTCAGATTTAAAGACCGGCAATGAAAATAAACAACTTTCATGGCTATAAATGATCAGGGAAGATAACTATTTTATATATGTTTTTTATCCTCCCACATAAAATATTTTATCATAGAATCTATGTTGAGAGGGAGAGACTAAGAGTCTGTCAGAAGGTGCTGAACTTCCTCTGACTGAAAGACTAAATGTCTTATTTGCCTGAAAGGTCACTGAGTGGAAGGTGTTCAAGCAAATTCTGGATTTAGTTATAGTCTGGAAAGAAATTCTAGAGGTTTTATAAACGAGTTATGGGTGATACTTGTGACCTGTGTGTACAGAAATTCTGTAATAGATAATTCTCAAGCATTACCACATTAATTGCTAACATTATAAATTGTTTGAAATATTTTCTCCCTGCACAAGAAAAAACAACTTTTTTTATATTTTCAAAGTAAATGATTTTGAAATTAAGGATATATATGTTATAGTAAAGATGGTTGATAAAAAATATATATAAATATATATATATATA
>PVHX01019850.1:0-33363 GCA_004024805.1 Geosciurus inauris
TTTTTTTAAGAATGAATCAATTCTACTGTAGTCTTTAATGTTTGCTAAGTACTATATACTACAGTTCGTTTTAAATGCCAGAAGAGAAACAAGAGTATTCTATAAACAAAAGCAAAGTTGTCGTATATATTTATGGAAAGAGATTTCAGTAATATAACCTCCCTGTATTCTTTAAGCTTATATTGGTGACCTGCCTCAGCACTAAATTGAGTCCCAACTGGGGAAAACCCCCTGGTTAATCCAAGTCTTCAGGATCTCTTTAGGAATTCAGAGTAATACTTTAAAAATCAACCTCCCACACAGCTCCTCCACTTAAGCAGGTAAACCTAACAGGAAGGATTGTGATAGGATTCAATTCAGCATACAGACATGCATTATTTGAATGGTGTTGAATGCTAATACAGTGTGACATTAGTTCTGGCCTCAGCACACCTTTAACTAGACATGTGACCTTGAGCAAATTAAGCTTAAATTAAGCTGGAGGTAATAACAGCTCCTTTCTCAAAGTGGTGATCTGAGGATTAGATAATTCATGCAAGTAGCATACTAGAGGGTAGGCACTCATTCAATAGATGATGACGACGGTGGTGATGGTGGTGATGGTGGTGATGATAGTGCTCACCTAATTAAACTATGGTATTACTGTGAAGGCAAAGCTTTCACACAGTACCTAGTGTGGAGTATGGACTTGGTAATAACAAAGGGTAACCATAATGCCTAGAAATATAAATGGAAGTTTAAATTGCTCTGGAATTACACTAAGAACAGCCTGGTCTATTTCTCCTTCTGTCCTAGGCTATAAAAGACTTGAACTCTAAAGTCACTGATTCTGTAGAATCAGTGTCCCTGAGACCAGGAGGTCTCAGATGTGGTAGGACCTCAAAGGGTTTGACTCCATTAAGTAGTCCCATAAAGCCCATTTATAGCCTTAGCCCAGGAATCAATTTAGCAACAGGGGGTTTGGGAATTTCTGGATAAAAATTATTAATTTCCTTGAAACCTGTTATATTGAACAAACTGAAAGAATTTCATTCTGACTTTCAAGCATCAACTGTACAATGACTTCCCACTCCAAAATTCTTTTTTTTTTAATTTATTTATTTTTTTAGTTGTAGGTGGACAGAATATCTTTATTTTATTTTTATGTGGTGCTGAGGATCGAACCCAGTGCCTCACGTGTGCTAGGCGAGCACGCTACCACTGCGCCACAATCCCAGCCCTCCCACTCCAAAATTCTTGCATGTCTCATTTCCCTGACTCCCATCCTACAAGAATAGGACCATACATCTATCCTCCACTTATTTTGTCAGTCACAAAATCAAGTTACATGAGGGAGAGGGAAGCGTCTTAGATAGATTATAAATAAGAAATCATTTTAAGATTACTATCACAATAAGTTAAAATTCTCTCAACAGGGGCTGGGGCTGTAGCTCAGTGGTAGAGCGCTTGCCTAGCATGCGTGAGGCACTGAGTTCAATCCTCAGCACCACATATAAATAATAAATGAATAAAATAAAGACCCATCAACAACTTAAAAAAAATATTTAAAAAAAAAATTCTCTCAACATTAACAAATCCAAACACTAACAGTCAAATGTTGGCACAGATGTCTCTGCCCCTTCAAAGTTTTGGCAAGCAAACACTGCAGCAGACCAAACTATGATGGTTTCTGTGAAGAAGTATCTGCTGTTACAGCAAGTGCAACAGGACTGTACAAATTCTTTTCAGGAACTCAACTGGAACTAAATGTAGAATTGCTGGAATAATCTGTAGGCCAAATTTATATCATATGTGGGACAGTCTTCCCTCAATTTAATTCACACTCAAAATGCTGGCCCAGAGATTGTTCAAGGGACTGTCAGTAACAAAGTTCTTCTTAACTCAAGGAACAAAATGAAAAGAGAACATGCAATTAATGTTATTAATTGAGAATGCAAATATCTTGCTTACATTTTTATTTTTTAAGTGTTATTAACTTTTAAGATACTTTTCTGTTTTGAGGAAATAAGAAAAAAAAATGGCATCTGTCCTGAGTGTTAGAATATTCAGGATAAGCTTTCATAAGCAATAAAGAAAAATAAAGTAGTAATGTTTCAGACGCCAACAGCAACTCCAGCAGGGTCTCCATGGGAGTATATTTACCCTTCTTGGCCTACATTCCAATGCCTAGAAAATGAATGCAGAAAATAAATATGTCTCCTGCCGACAAAAGTGCTACCAACATTTCAGGGAAGTCAACAGAAGTGTCAGCAACTTCCTCAAGCTAAAACTGAGCAGCAAGGACTGGTAAGTGAGAATCTTACTATAAAATAAAGTCTCCTTGCCCTCCTTTGGGTTTTTGTTCACTCAAATAACATGTGGGCTATAAGTCAAGTCCAAGAACTGCAAAATATAAATAGAGTAGCCATAGTTCATCATCTAAATCAGGACATTTATAAGATTGAACAGGGGTGCTATTAATAATTACTTCAGGACTAGCATAAATAGGACTATCCTAGGAAAACCCAAGGGGATGGTCCTCTTGTTCAGTATCCAGTATGACAAGTAAGACTACCTAACAGACAAGGAGACACTGGAGAATACCTATCAATTTTAAGAATTCCCTTTCTTTTCATTGATATCTATTGTCCACATTTTTACATGATTATTATTAAAGTAAAACAAAGACCAATAAAACTATATAACATATATATTCACTAAATTTTATTAATTCTCTGAACATTCAACATATGGTGTAATGAAAGCCTTAAGAAAAAATAGGAAGTAAAGGGGAAATACTTTGTCGGTACATTTCATACCTTGGAGGACTGACCTATGATCATCAGTTTCCTGCAAATGGTGTAAATATAAATGGTACCTAGGTGAAAAAAAAGAATGTTAACTTATTTTACAGTCAAATAATGGAAACTGTATATTCCAACTTCTGTGGTTTAATAAGTCTGTAGTCCCCAAAAAAAGCAACCTCATGAGAAAGTCTGAAACTGTAGAGTTAATAATTATAGTAACTTTTCTTGTCACTTGTAGACAAAAATCATGAAAATAACTAATATGGCCATATTTAAAATATCTCAACACGGGAAACTTTTAGTCTCATTTTGAAGGTAATTTAAGTTTTGAAATATACTGAACAAAAGAATAGTAGCATAAATAATGTACACTGCGCTTTTATTAATTCATATAAAATGTGTTTCCCATGGTTTCCTTATGATTGAAAAACTAAAGATTTATCTCCAAATAAGATTATAATGCATATTTAATCAATATGGCACAATACTCAACAAGGAAACTTATAATAATTTAAAAATCATAACATATAACAGTTTGCATTATATTCATTTGCAATTGCATAGAACATTTATCCCACTCTAAAGATATGTCTTGTAAACAATCTAATGAAAAACATCATTTCATTAAAGTATGATTTTGAATCAGACCACTGGGAGAGGAGGCTGGTAGCAGAGCTGGAAGGAGTGGAGAACGGCACCATACATTCTTCTGTACATAAAGGCCAAAGGCCATCATCTTGCTATAAACATGCCCCGAAGATGGCAACATGTTTTAAAAGGCATGCAGTTATGACAAGTAGTCTAAGTATTTAATTTTTTTTAATTGTTTTTAGTTGTTGATGAACACAATGTCTTTATTTTATTGCTTTGTATGTGGTGCTGAGGATCAAACCCAGGGCCTCACGCATGCAAGGCAAGCGCTCTACCGCTGAGCTACAATCCCAGCCCCTAAGTATTTTCTTTAAAAACCTGATCTAAATTTTATAACCATCAAAATTCAACCATTAGGAATCCTATATTCATGTTTAAATTTTAAAAGCTTCTGAGAAAACAGCATCTGCTCCAAAACATATTCCTTGATTAAAACACACCTGCAAGCAGAACAAACATTAATTAAACAAATCAGTAACAAATACATTGAATAAAATCTGGAATAACTATAACACCTTAAACTTCATAGAAAATGCCACTGGTCCTTAACATTCAAGGACTCAGTATCTGAATGTTGCTGTGCCCATGACAGGTATTTATTTATTTTTATGTACGATCCCATAGGAAAGAAACTACTCAGCTAGTAACAGCTCAAATGCAATACAATTAGCTCAGTTTGGCTTTGTTGACCAATAATTTTAATTTTTCTAAGGGAGGGACTCATCCAGACCCCATGCCTGCAACCCAACCAGCCCAGCCCAAGGTCAGCCATTCTACTTTTAATCTTTAAAAATAAAACTGTATAATTGTTTTCCTTTCTAAGAAAAAAAAATCACCATGTAAGGCTAGGCACAGGAAACACATGCCTCCCTTCAAAACAAGTCATTCAGATGTAAGCCAGCAGCCTGAATAAACATGAGAAATGAGGGAACTTAAGGAGGCCCAAGCAGCTTGCCCTCCAAGAATGACAAGGGCCTTCTGTATCCCCAGCCCCAATGGCAGCTGACTATAACTGAATCCTTCTTTGATAATTCAGGATCTTGGCCCAACTCACAAATTCTCACCACAGAAGTGAGAAGGAGTAAGTGGTAGAAGATAGGAAAGAGACCGAATCTTTATGATCTCAGGGTATCTCTGAAAGTTGGTTTTGTTTTGGTTTGCACCAAATCCCTAAAACGAGTTTATTGTCTGACCCTCTGGCTCTTTCCCACCAAAAATAGCCACCATGAAAAGAATCTAAGTCTAAATTAGTTGGGTTCAGGTTAGTTGAGAAGTAAGATATTATCCAATAATCATACACCTCCTTAAATTTCATAAACAATCAAGATTGATGAAATATCTTAAGAAACCAAGGCTATGTATATGTAATAGTTGATTAAAAGTAAACAGAGTAACTTGTCTCAGTAAAAAGGTTATCAAAATGGATTTGACCTTTTCAGTTAAACATATTTTTGACTACTTAAATTCCAAATTGTCAAAACTTCAAGGTCTATGCACTTGCTAATCCCCCAGTTGGAACAGCCTTCTCCCAAATATCAAGTAGTTTACTCTCCAAATTCCTTCAGGTCTTCAGCTATTTCTTGGGGAGACAAACCCTGACCATGCTATTTAAAATTGTAGCCCAGCCCCAACTCACCCCTGTCTTACCATTATTTTTCTCTACAGTACTATCACCATCTAACACTAGTTTTTAATTTATCATTTCCCTGCAGTAGAAGCAAGCATGGGAATGGAGCTTTCATCTGTTGTCCCCTCCTGTGTCCCTAACCCATAGGACAATGCTTGGCTTATGAGAGGTACTTGATAAATTTCAGATGAATACATTAAAACAGGGACAGTAGTGGGTCCAAATATAAAGCAGCATGTATATCTCCCAAAACCCAGCAATCATGCTCATGGGCATAGATCCCAGAAGACTCTTCACATGGGTCTATAAAAGGAAAAGTACAGGTGTTCATTGCAGAATTATTTGCGCAGTTAGAGAAGTAGGGCAAACGAGGTGCCCATTCCCAGGGGTATATGAATACCTGGAATACAATTCAGCAGGGAAAATACACAAATTAGATTTACATGTGGGAATCTGGCCAGATTCTAAAAACCATAGTAGTGGGCAAAATTGAAGAAACAGAATAGTTTAGACCACAATACTGCATGTGTAAATAAAAATCACACTAAGGAAATGATATATAAGATACAAAAATCATTTAATCTTCTTTTTAAAAACTTTCTTTTTAAAGGTTTGTTTGTATGTGTCTGATCTGATCTTAAAGGACTGAAGATAGGGACTCGTGATGCCTACCTCTCAGGCAGGCCAATGACAGTGCGTCTCACCACCTTTTGAGCACTGGATCACTGCTCCTGCTCCTTGGTTCCTGCCAAGATCTGAGTAATTTGGGTAGAGAGATGGCAGTGGCAAATAAGAGAACCATTGATCCTCTTAAGGATGATTAGGCACAAAAGCTTAATAATCGCTGGGCCAAAAAAATCCAATCCAAGTTGCCCTCATCTCTGGGAGCAACTGTGAAGTGTAATTTCAATCAAAATGTCAAAACATGATTTGGAATGGGTGAGGAAGGAAGAGGCTAGGAGATACACTTTCAGTTGCCATGGGATGAGGGAAAATCCAACATATTTTCTTCAGAGTTATTTTGTCCTGGTCTTACACACATCAAACACACTGTTGCTGTTATTTTTCTTTTAAGGATATATTATCCAGCAACACACACACACAATTCAGAGAACAACATAGTAAGTGATCCAATGTAACTTTAGAGAAAAGCAAATGTTACATTTTTATAGCTAGGATTCACTTTTTTACACACAAATGTAATGTACATATATGTGTGTGCATTCTCAGAGTTCCTCACTAATAAACAATTAGGGGGAGAAGTTGCTATGCAGAAAGCCAAAAGCTACTGCCCAAAGTCTTTGAGGAGAAGACCAACAAAGGATGATGGTTACAATCACTCTAACCTGCTGTAGCCACTTGATCTCTCCCCTACTTACATCTTACACTTGCCCACTTACTAACTGTGGTCCCTGCTTTTGATACATACAAAACTGATTATCCCCACAGACTCTGACCCTTCCTTCAGTGGGAAACCTAAAAACATGTATTATAAGTCCCTATTTCTGAGCACAGACTAAAATGTAATATAAATGATTTTAAACGACTATAACCATCATATCATGAAAATCATGTTTTAAATCACAAGGTAATCAAGTTACTATCAAACCTGGCATTTAAATAACTTTCTGAGAGAAGTAATGGAAAATAAAACATATTGGCACATACCATTGAAGATAATCCAGCAAAGGTGCTCCTGTGGCAGAGCCACCTGCATGATGAGCCTTAAGGAGGACAAGATAGACAGACACTGTCTCACAGATTCTTTATTCTGCAGGTTTACATCAGTATCACAGAGCAGCTGGTAGTTGCAAATATTTCTGGCACTCAAAGCATGAAACTGAAATATATGGGAAAATATAAATAAGAATATAAATAGGTTTATACAACCCAGGAAAGCATTTCTCAAAATGTAAAAAACTAATATGGAAACAATTTGGCTTAATTAGTTTAATATATTAGTATAGAAAGAAATATAAGTTTATTTAAAACTTCCACTTAATTAAGCTTTCCCTAGTCAAATCAAAAGAAAAAAGTACAAAAATTCTACTATCAAAATTATGGAATTAGGGCCAGGGCTATAACTCAGTGGTAGAGCACTTGCCTCACATGTGTAAGGCACTGGGTTCCATCCTCAGCACCACATAAAAATAAATGAATAAATAAAGATACTGTGTCCATTTACAACTAAAAAACTATTTTTTAAAAAAAAATATGGAATCAGATCAATTTTTGTAAACTCACCCAATGGCATTATAACCTACCAATTCAGACATGATTGTTAGCATTCACACGAGCCATCCAGCACATGTTGATGGAGCACTTGTTTGCCACACTCTGGTGGGCAAGAGGGACTCAAAGATGATTAAGAAAGAGCCCCTGCTCTTGGCAGAGGAAAAGTGTTTCAGGCACATGCAACATTAGGGATGCTTAAAGAAACTACTATGGTCATTGAATTAAAGGCCTTTTGTGAGTTTTGATAAAAAGGTTTATGATAAGAGATGAAAATATAGGGGTGGCTCAGGGTCAGAACACAGTGAGTTCCATGTCATTCCAAAGAATTTGGACTTTAGCCCAAGGGCAAAGTCAAAAGGCAGTGAAATAAAGTGATTCCATTTATCCTTTAGAAATTAATTCTGACAAGTGTTGACAATGGATTATAGAAAGTGGGGGTGAGAGCTACATACAGGGAGGCTAAGGGAGACTTTTGCTTTCAGTTGTCCTCCCAAGGGTGAGCTACCCTACAGTGCCCAGTACTCTCATCTGTGTGCCCCACTGTACAGACAAACTTGCCCATTGCTTTGAGTGGGTGTGGCTGATTTTTTAATCTCTAATAAACTTTATAAATCTCTAATAAATTCTTCATCTACAAAAAACAATGCACAATAGTTTTGCCTCTTAGTATTGTAATGAGACTACAAGATGATAATTGACATAATGCATTTAGAATACCTAGCACACCATTAACGGCTCAACTGGTGGATTAATAATAGCAATTAATATAATAATATTGGTATAATTGAAATAAAGTATACAACTGTATATCAAAAAATCTATATTTGAGTTCAGGAATCACTTTTATATTTTTGGTACTGGAGATTGAACTCAGGGGCACTCAACCACTGAGCCACATCCCCAGCCCTGTTTTGTGTTTTCTGTAGAGACAGGGTCTCACTGAGTTGCTTAGCATCTCGCTGTTGCTGAGGTTGGCTTTGAACTCGTGATTCTCCTGTCTCAGCCTCCCTAAGTGCTGGGATTACAGGCTTGCGCCACCGTGCCTGGTTGCAGGAGTCACTTTTTTATACTAACTGTGTGATCGACTTTATTTTTATCTTCTATAAAACAGAGTAGTAACAATATCTAACTCATAAAGTTATTATAAGGATCAAGCATGTTTTCCAAAACACTTTGTTAACTAAAAGCACTTCACAAATAGAACTATAAAAACAATAAGTGTCTGCTAGATGAATGAGTGATTATACTGACACAATCTCCAAGGCATCATTAACACAGTTTAGTAAGTTTACTTTTTATCCAGCCCTGAAAGCATTTATTAAGCACCTTCTAGCAGATGCCATGCCAAGCAAAATGAAATTAGAGGCGGCCCACGAAATTAATAATTACATAATTAATCATAAAATGTGACTATTTTAGCTGCTTCTTTCATCTTACTGTAAGTGCAGCAGTTTTATCTCCAAAGCCTTTTGGAAAAAAGACTGTTTTGAATTGTTTCACATTTGCTTTATTCTCATCAAAATTGGTACAGAACTGCTGAAGATATCTTCCATAGCACTGCCAAAGAGCCAGTTTGTATTCCTAAAACAAAAAAAGGACTTGATTAAAGTTTCAAATTATCGTTTTAGGATTAACATCATATATTCACAATACTATAAATGTTGATTGTTACTACTTTTACTACCACCACCTTTGTCCAAGCATTGCCTGTACCATTTGTGTGCATTATCCCAGCTAATTCTGCTCACAAGCCAACTGTGACGTGGGACCATCAAGACCACAAAAATGAGAATACTTAGTGTGTGGTAAAATCTACATACACTCGAAATCCAGTATCACTGGACAGTAGTAACTCACATACACTGAGCAGGAGACAAGAAACCTTAATCTCCTAGTAAAGAGAGGGAGGGGAGGACAGAGGAGAGAGAAAAAGGAGAAGAATGAAGACAGTGAGTGAGCTGGCGTTCTTTCACCTGTGAAACCTGCATCAGAACAGACATGCTTCGTTTTTGTCACCCATGGAGCAGAAATGTCCTGGAGAGTTTCTAGCAGGAAATGTGAGCAGTGCTGTAAGGACGAATCTGTTGCAGTCCTTCTTCAGCTTCATCACCTGCTTCTGTGCCTCAGGCAAAGCAACTGCTCTGGGTGTGAACTGCCTGGCCATCTTCTTGGGAAGCATCCACAGTCAAACACGGCTTTGTTTGTATTTCTATTAAGTTGTTTGTTATTTGCTCACTAATTCTGAATCCTTCCCATTCTAACTTGATTCATATAATAAATTCAAATACATTCAAAATAAGAGTATTCCACAAGATGATCTTTATTAAAATTAGGATAGTCTAGAACTAAAAGTAAGTAGCTATTCAAGTTCCTTGTCAGGATTATAAAGACCTTCAGTGGTCAATTCTCCTATCTGTGAAAAGTAGATAAAACTTTTTCTTTGTTCCTTTCATTTTATAATACCCTCTTTTCTAGGCCTTTCTATCAGAGACATTCTGAATCCTTAGCCTCTGACCCTCACCAACTTGTTTTATCAACTTCAGACATGTATCTTCCTCATCTGTCCACAAATATTCTCTCCACCTTCCTGGACACTCCTCAAACAATCCCAACCGTGCCATGTATCACAGCTTCTGAGAAGAAGATTCCCTTCTAATTCTTATCAAAACTGTTATTTCACTTCACATGAATACAGTTTACAAATAGAATCTTGCCTAGTTGGGTTTGTAGTTGTTTGTTTGTTTTATAGTTTTCCAAACCCTATATTTTCAAGTTTCTAAGAGTCATGGCCCATTAACAAGGGACTAAGTTTACCTCTGATTTAGGCAGAGGAAAACTGATATTAAGTCTTTATTATGAAAGTGTTTCCACATCTTATCCTGTGTTTGGTAAATTTGCCTCCCAGACCAAAAGGATTGAAGTTATAAAAATATAAATAGAGGAAGAAAATTAAGTTGACAAACTAAAGATTGAGAAAACACTGAATACTGTCCATATCAGGCCTCTATCCTTCTAGATAAAATAACTCTTTTTCTAACATTTCATATAACTTAGAATAATTTGGACCTATGCCAGAGCTTAGGGAAAAAACTCACATGATTAACTAAGAACACAGCCATAGCATGGTCTTATCAAACCAAGTCCACCATGGCATACTCTTATCAAACCAAGTCCACAGGTCCACAACATTCCAAGATCTAGGCATTCATATGGAACTAAAAATAGGGTATGAACTCAGTTCGGAATAAAATCCTGAGCAGAAAATAGGGCATGTATGAAATGACTGCTATAATTATATACAGCAAAACATACAAATGCTCAATCATTTAAACAGGACACGGGACACTGGGCAACCTAACAGCAAAGCCAGTAGCTATGAGGGCTGTCCTCTGGGCAAGGCCAGTATGTGGAAAAACAACAGGAAGTGGTGTCTGGGCTCCTTTGTATAAGGTGGAACATGATGACTCAGCACTTCCTGTTGTGCACCTACCACACCCTCAGTTAGACCGGTTAAGCTCCTTCCCATCCCCAGCCAGACTCCTGTCCTTTCAGGAACCTCTAGCCCCTGGAGAATTTTAACTACACAATTAAAAAGCAAACACATTTTTTTGTTCTGGGTCTCACTAAAATCTTCAGGTATTCACATATTTTTTCCAAAGGGAAAAAAACATGTATAATAGGAATGGTATCATACCAAGTAATAATTAGCCAAATGAGTTTCATTTGGGCTTTTTTCTCCAGCGCCACTTACTTTCATTTGACAGAGGCTATCTCCAACCTTCAGAAGCTTTTCGTTGTAATAGTCATCTGGCAGCCGGGGGGCATATTTGGTCCAGATAGTAAACAAAGAGGTGGCACTGTAAAAATCATAAAATAAAACATCTTCAAAGTCAGCTAGAAACCTCAATTAATTAGTAAGCAATCCCTAAAACCTTACCTTGTGCTAAGTCTTTCCAATGTGGCTTATTGTTAATGTCTAATCATAAATAATAAATGTATGGTTAGAATTATTGCTTCCTATGTGCCAAACATTGATCGAAGCTCTTTATATGCATTTTTCATACACTTTGTTTTAGAGCAGTTTTAGGTTTAGAGCAAAATTGAAAATACAGAGATTTCCCACATACCCTCTGACCCACATATGAACAGCTTCCCCCATTATCAACATCCACCACCAGAGTGGTACCATTATACTAATAACCAACATTGACACATTATCATCCAAAATCCACAGTTTACATTAGAGTTCCCTCTTGGAGTTGAACATCTGACAGGTTTGGATAAATGTATGACATATTCACCATTATTTTTTTTAAAATATATTTTAGTTATACATGGACATAGTGTCTTTATTTTGTTTATTTATTTTTATGTGGTGCTGAGGATCGAACCCAGTGCCTCACACGTGCAAGGCAAACACTCCGCCACTGAGCCACAACCTCAGCCCCTCGCCATTATTATAACAGAACAGTTTGAGTTTTACTGCCCTGAAAACCCAGTGCTTTACCCTTCCCCCTTATTTTTACTGTCTCCATACTCTTCCCTTTTCCTGAATGTCATCCAGCATGTTGCTTTTTCAGATTGGTTTTTTTCATTTTAGTGATGTGCATCTAAGTTTCCTCCATGTATTTTCATAGCTTGATAACTCATTCCTTTTTAGCACTAATATTTGTGAAGACTCACAGTTTATTTTTGCATTCACTTTCTAAAGGGCAGCTTGGTTGGTAGGAGTTTTGGTAATTAGGAATAATATTGTCAAAAACATCCATGTGCAGGTTTTTATATACACATAGTTTCCAAATCCTTTGGGTAAATACCAAGCGGCATAATTATTGGATCATAGGGTAAGAGTATGTTTAGTCCTGCAAGAAAATGCCAAATTGTCTTTTCAGTGTTGCCCCATTTTGCATTCCCACCAGCAATCAATGTGTCGCTCCACATGTCCACATCTTTGCCAGTATTTGAGGTCATCAGTGTTCTGGATTTTAGTCTTTTGAATAGGTGCGTAGGGTATCTCTTATTTTAATTTGTACTCCTCTGATTGATATGACATGGACCATCTACTCTCATGTTTATTTGCCATCTGCATATCGTTTTCGGTGAGGTGTCTGTTAGGGTCTTTGATCCATTTTTAAAAACAGGTTAGTTTTATTTTTCTTCTTGTTGAGTTTTAAGATTCTGTTGTACAGTATGGATAATAGTCTTTTATCAGACATGTTTTTTGCAAATACATTCTTCCAGTTTATGAAATATCTTTTTTTTTTTTTTTGGTATTGGAGATTGAACCCAGGGGCACTCAACTATTGAGCCACATCCCCAGCCCTTTTTTGTATTTTATTTAGACACAGGGTCTCACCAAGTTGCCTAGCACCTAAATTGCTAAGGCTGGCTTTGAACTTGCAATCCTTCTGCCTCAGCCTCCTGAGACACTGGGATTACAATCATGTGTCACTCTGCTGGCTCTTTTTATTCTCTTTACAGTGTCTTTCATAGAATAGAAATTTTTAACTTTAATGAAGTCTAAAATGAATTATTTCTTTCATGGATTGTGCTTTTGGTGTTGTATATAAAAAGTCATCACCAAACCTAAGGTCATCTAGATTTTCTTCTATTATCTTCTAGGAATTTTATAGTCTTGAATTTTACATTTAGTCACAAAATCCATTTTGATTTAATTTTGTGAAGGTTATAAGATCTGTGTCTAGATTCATTTTTTAGCATGTGATTTTTCTAATTTTTCTGGCAACATTTATTACAAAGACTATTTTTATTCTCCATTGTATTGCTTTAGCTTCTTTGTCAAAGATCAGCTGACTGTATTTATTTCTGGGCTTATGTATTCTGTCCCATTTATTCATTTCTCTATTCTTTCACCAATATCACACTTGATTACCATAGCTTTTTATAAATCCTGAGATGGAGTGGTATCAGTCTTCCAATTTGTTCTTCTCCTTCAATATTGTATTGCTATTCTAAGTCTTTTGCCTACATGCATTATTTTTTTTCAGTTCATCCTCACAATCCCAGATGAGAGATAACCCTAAGGCAGGAAATAATAATAACCCTGAGGACAAGGACCTTGATGATAGTATCAATCCATTACTCATCCAGAAGAACAGTAAATGCCTAGTACATGGAGGTACTCAACAAATATTTGTTGAAAGAATGAATGAATGAATGAATGAATAAGTAGGGACATTTTTCTTGTTCTTATTTTATTCTCTTCTACAAAGAGCTCAAGGCCTCCAATATTCAGTCAATCCATTTCAGGTTATGTATCCTTCCACCAAATGAAACTAAAACAAAGTATACAGTATTCTCAAAATGGTTTCTAGGGGCTGGGGTTGTGGCTCAGGGGTAGAGTACTTGCCTAGCATGTGTGAGGCACTGGGTTCAATCCTCAGCACCATATGAAAATAATAAATAAAATAAAGGTATTGTGTCCATCTACAACTAAAAAAATATTTTTTAAAAATAGTTTCTAGCCAGTTACAAGGATAGCAGATCACTGTTTATTTTATTAATTCATTTAGTTAGCATTTACTCCTTCCTTCTCTCTTGACATTTATAAATGCCTCTAGGAATAATCCAAATTCCCTTTAACAGTTGTCCAATCCATATCATAAATTTATAGAAAATGAAAGTGTTACAGACTGAATGTTTATGTCCTCCCAAGCCAAATTCATATGCTGAGGGCCTAACCCTCAGCGTGGCTATATTTGGAGATGTACCAGTTAAGGCTAAATGAGGTCATGAGAGTAGGACCCTACACTAATGGGATTGATGCCCTTATAGGAAGAGAAACCACTTAGCAACGCATGTCTTGATTCTGTTCCTCACTATATATTCTCATAAGACTTTCAGGATCAAGCAATTCTTGGTCAAGAAACAAAGGCAAAATCATCCCATTCCCCAACAAATTCAGATAAAAACTGCTAATAAAATCAAATACAACTCCAAGAAGAGATGTCGGAGAAGAACCAAGCTGGGTCTATAAAGACTTATACATGAAATGACTCACATATTCATGCTGTATCAAGGTCATGATCATCTTATCACATCAAGGTGAAAATGTCACCACGTCTGGACAGTTGGGCATATTTAACTGGAATCTGGTCTTTCTTTAGCTATGAAGCTGTAATACTGGTTTCAGTTGGTACAGTAATAAATATGTGAAACTTTAAAGGAAGGAGTGTCGGGTGGTAGGGAAGATGTCTAGACTCTCTGCAACCTGGCTCAGAGGAAACACCAGGTGTTGGCAAAATAGTAGCCTTCCACAAACCAGAAAAAGAGCCCTTACCAGAAATCAACTCTGGAAAGACTTTGATCTGGGCCTTCTTGTCTTCAGAACTATAAGAAAATAAATTTCTGTTGTTTAGGCCAACCAGTCTATGGTATTTTTGTTATGGTAGCCTGATCTAACTACTATAGACAGGGATCTAAACTTGGGACTAAAGAATGATCTGGTAGTTATGATGTCCATGCTGGAATATTAATGAAACAATCTCTACAGAAACCTGTCAATTCATTCATTTAGGTAATTAAATGATACTAATCGAGTCACTGAGTGAAGGACACAAAGTATTCCTGCCTTTATAAACCAATTAATAATATTTGGAGGTAGAAAAATATTTATGTGTACCAGTAATAAATGACCATACCAAATAAAAATGTGATAAATATAAATCATAGAAATTTTAAAAGGGAAAGATTTTCTTTGTTCATTTTCTTAACTTTTGTACCTGGATTTGCTGCTTCATGAAATGCCTCAGGCTTAGAATAAACATAATGAATTCAAAAATATAACCAGTCTTGCTAGAATTCTTAAATTATGTGGATGAAATAGTTAGTGCTTACAAACCTTCCAGATGAGATAATGATGACTAGGTTCGTTACTCATAAAAGAAAAATACCAGCTTTATCAAATCAATCAAGGTTATATAACAGGAAAGAGATTTTTATAGTGATTCTTAAGTTCAGGGTAAGGCTACTCATTAATAATGGCTTACATAATGATTAAACAAAATATATAAGATACACTGTAGAATATACATCATTTAAAAGAAAATATTAAAGACTTTGCATTGCTGGTTGACTATAGCTGCTACTGGATATTTAGATTGTTTAAAAATAGAAAACTTCAACTATATAAACAGAATACCTAAATTTTATATCCTTATAACAAAAGCATATTTTTAAAAAATGTTCACACTCATATTTAATGACATTGCTATTATGATCAGAATTTATATTTTAATGCTTATGAAAACTCTTATAAGAAGAAAAAAGTTTTGATTTAAAAAATAGTCATCTGTCAAATACATTATAAATGCAACTCCTACATCTTGGGCTCCATACTACCATTCTTGCTCCATTTGGACATGATCATCAAAACAACATTTTAAAACATAATTATGTAAGGTTAATCTCTTACCAAAAACTTCCTAACGGTTTCCCACTGCATTTGGGATAAATGCAAACTCTTTAAAGTGGTCTCTAAAACATTCCAAAGCCCTATCTATTCTTGTGATCTCATTTTATACCATTGTACCTGCATTCATTATGTTTCAAAATGAATGGCTTCTATGTGTTCAAAATGGGCTTCTATGTGTTCTTCTGGGGTACCTGGCTCTTTCCTGACAAAGATCTTCCTCCATGTTTGTTCCCATTTATCTTTCTGTTTGCCTGATTAACTCTCAGGCACCCTTCTAATCTCAGCTTAATGTCACCTCTCTTACCATTCATTTGAAAGCAGGTTGCTACCATGTTCTCTTTAACTCTCCACTCAAATGTCATCTATTCTGACCGTCTTACTGAAAATTGCAACCCTCTGTCTTCGACTCCATAACCTCTCCCTTCTTTTTCTCCCCAGGAGTCATCAATTTCTAGGTTACGTTAAAGTGTACCTATTTGGTATGTTTAATGTCTGCTTTAGAATCTAAGCTCCACGAGGGCATGGATTTTTGTCTGGTTCACTGTTGCATCTCCAGTGCCTTGTCCAATGCCTGGCACATATAAGTGCCCAATAGTTCTTTCATAGTACTTGTTTGTGTGCTGACTTAACAACTCATTTGAAAGTCTATCTCCCTCTCTAGTCTATAAACTCTGTGAACAAGATTCCTGTATCTATTTTGTCCACTTTTCAGTCACTAGTGCAATGCAACATAATGGACACTCAATAAAAAATTGTTGCATAAATAAAATCACTAAACTATATGAGAAGCTGTTGTTTTCTTAGAGTCTGTTTAAAGATAGGGCAGTGTCCTTACAGATCGACCCAGGACTGTTTTCCTATACATAACATTCACAATTACTAAAAATAGAAGGATAATAACCCTTGAATTCTTGCAATTCCAGGTATTTATTGAATATTCACTATGTCCCAACCTCCAGGGTAAGTCCTAGAGGTTGAATGATGATAAGTTTACCCACTATCCCAAGTCACCAGGGAGCTTACATTCTGAGAGAGGAGACAGGCAATACATAACAAATAAATAAATAAGTGAAACTGAATTAGATAGGAAAGGCCTCTCTACGAAGTGAGCTGAGATCTGAAAGAAGAAAAGGAGCTAAATATTTCAAAAGCTAGAGTAAGAACCTCTCAGATAAAAGAGAGAGTAAATATAAAGGCTTTGAGAAATGATGAGCAAAAACAAGAAAGGCAGACAGGACCAGATCCTGAGACCATGAAGGATATCCGAGGCATCTTAGTTTTATTCTAAAGCAATGGTAAGCAATAGAAAGACTTTAGATGACTAACAGTAGATGATGAATTAATAAAGAACACCCTGATCACTCTGTGAAGGATGGACTTGAGATAGAGTGGCTTCAGGGGAAAAGTGAAATGGTGGTAGTCTAGACTGGAATATGGGTAGCGGAGATGGTGAGATAAAGTACAGACAGAGATTGTTTAAATATAAATGTATATTAGGTATGTAATGTGCTCTTCTTGTTCGATTCTGGGTTCTCATTTTCCTTGGTCCAGTAGGATTTGCCACAGTGATCATTGCTTCCCCTTGAAAACTTTCTCTCTCTTGCTTGAAGGACACCATACACATCCTGGGTTTCCTCTTACCTCCTTGGCCACTCCTTAGTCTCTCTGCTGGCTTCTTTTCACCCTTACTTGTCAGCATAAGTGCATCCCAGGGCTCAGTGCTTCACTCTCTTCTGCATGTAGATTATCTCCCTTAGCTATTCCATCAGATGTTCATGATTTAATATCAATAATAAGTTGAAAAATTCCAAATGTGTATCTCCTCTGACTTTTTGATCCAAAAGTCCAACTACCTAATAATAGCTCTGCGTGGATGTTGAGTTACATCTCAATGTATCTAAAATCAAATTCCTTCATCTACCTCCCTTCTACCTAAAACCTTCTCTTTCCACGATCATAATCTCATTCCACTTCCTTCACATTTGTGATTCTCTCTGTGTGGACTACTCTTTGCATAGAAATCTTCATCAACTGCTCCCACATCTTCTTTTTTCTAAAAGGCCACTTTTCCTGACTTTCCCTGACCACAGGCCAAGTCATCCCATTTTGAGTTACAATACTTATGCAATATCCTCCAACTTCATTTCCTGCTCTATTTTTCTCTCTAGCATTTATCTCCTAATAAAATGCATTTACAATAGTTCTCCCTTATCCTCAGGGGATACATTCCAAGATCTCCAGTGAGTGCATGAAACCACACATAGTATGGAGTCCTATATACGTGGTATTTTTTCCTATACGTACATAGCCATGATAGCTTTACTTATAAATTAGGCACAGTAAGAAAATAATTATAACAATATACTATATTAAAGTTATATGAAAGTGGTATCTCTCTCTCTCAAAATGTCTTATTGTAGTGTAGGTCTTAATAACCTCAGCATACAATTATTTTCTTTCCTGATTGAGAACTTTCACCTTCTCACTTAAAACACTCTATGGCTCTCTTTGGCATATCTGAATTGCCAGGATTGCTACTTTGCACTTTAGGACCATTATTAACTAAAATAAGGGTTACTTGAATGCAAGTCCTATGATACATCAGCAGTTGATCTGATAATCTCAACTGCTACTAACTAATGGGCAGGTGGTTGCTACAGTTTGGATATTACTGGATAAAGGGATGAATCACAGCCGAGTGGGACAAAGTAGATGGTGTGAGATTTCATCACAGTACTCCTGAGATGTAAATTTAAAATGTATATATTATTTCTAGAATTTTCCATTTAATATTTTCAGGTAATGGTTGGCCACAGGTAACTGAAACTGCAAAGCAAAACCATCAGTAAGGGGAATGTACTTCCACAATTTTTTTTAGTGGCTAGCTAGAATATATTTTGTTCTCACAAAAATATAAGCTCCATGAGGTTAGGGATTATTTATATCTTTTAACTTGATGTTTTCCTAGTTTCTAGAAAGGCTCCTGATAGGTGCTCAATAAATAGTGCATGAATAGTGCATGAATGAATAACACACATAAGTTAAAACTATTTCTGCTTATTAAATGCATGAACAAAAAAATGCAAGTTAGATCATTCACTATTTTGGTACTTGTTACTTGTCTACATCTGTGACTATTCAATTTGCAATGTATTTGGCCAAGAAAGATAGCAAAATAAACAGGAATCTTAAAAACAGGTAGTTTGCAGTTCACAGAAATAATATGGTGATAGAACCGCCCCTCGCAAAAAAAAAAAAGACAGATGTGCAGATGAGTCACAAAATCTAGGGGGAAAGTCTGTGATTCTAATAGCAACATAAAAAGAGAATAAAAATGCACGTGTTCCCATGATGACTTACTTCATACTTCATGATATTAAGAACTTCTTTGAGAACCTAAGCTACCTAAAGTTATTCTTTTGTCTTCATATACAAAAATGTTCACCCACAAAATGAAAAGTTGTGAAACCTCTGAGTGAGTAAAAATTTAAAAAAAAAAAAATTAAGAAGTATTAGCCTAGAGGAGCCATCAGGAGACACTCAAACAGAACAAATGGTGAGTTAGGAAACATTTACGTATTGATTTTCATTTTGACCTGAGCTGGAAGCCAAGATATATGTACCAAGAATTAAGGGTTGTAATAGCGACCAATCTCCACTTCTCGAACTTTGTTTCTGTCTCCTGGGCCCTCTGGTCAGGCCCGGCGTCCACCTCGCTGACCCGGCTCTGGGGCCACCACCTGCCTTCAAGAACTTCATCTCCTAACCAGCTCCCTGCCTCCGCTTACCAGCGCCGACGGAATTCGTGGTTCTCTTCTGCCGTCGTCGCTGAAGCCTTTTTTTTCTTCATAAAGCCTAACAACTCCCGGATCTCCTTCTCGAAAGTGGCGAGGAGAGGGTTTTTAGCGTCCAACGGCCCGTAAAACGCGGCAATGGGCAACGCGTCCTCGGGACCCGCCAGTTGAAGAGGCGGGCTCGGGGAGCTCGCCTTCGACCCCCGGGGCGACTCTGAAATTGCAGTCGAGGTCGGAGGTGGGGTCGGTGGCAGTTCTTGGGGCGACGTGGATGTGGGAGACGCGTCCGACAGAAGGCTCAGGCTGGGGCCCTGCGCAGCCATGTTGACGCGACCCCCGCCGGCCTGCAGGGTGTTTACACGCGGTTGCCTGGCGACGGTCTCCTGGCAACCAAGCATCCCGCGCGCTTTCCGGGAAACACAGCGGCCCCTGGAGGGCAGAGGAATAAAGAACTGAGTCTAGAAATGAATGATGCTCTGAAGGTTATTCGTCCTGTTGCCCATTGGCACTGCTGTATGAGATGAGAATAGAAAGTTAGTTTTGAACAGGGAGCCAGCGAATATAACAACTGAATTTTCACCATCACGAATCCAGACTGTACTTATTTTTTTTCATTTTGACCACTTACTAATGGTGATGGTGAAGCTGCTCATAATGATAATTAATGTATGTCAGACATTGTTGTAAAAAGCATATGAAGCACAAACAATATCAAATCTCATTTAACCATCATGGCAACTTCGCAGTTAAGGTTCTGTTATTACTTCCATTTCACAGTTTAGGGAATCAAAGATTAGGAAGATTAAATTATTTGACCAAAGTCAGAGTAAAACCATGGCGTCAGAGACCAGGTCCTAATCTTGTGACTCCAAAGTTTGTGCTCAGAATGAATGAGTATTGATGACTCCCCAGAATGAAGCTTATTAATCAAATTGAAATGATTAAACCATCTGACAAGCAATTTAAGAATCAGGAATCTATAAATGATCCATTCTCTTCCCTTTACATCTGAAACTGTGGAAATGATGGTTTGCCTCTAAAAATGACTTTATTTATTTATTATAATTTCACTCTTATCTTAATTATAACTATATTGTAAATTGATGTATATTTTATACAACTTAACCATTTAACATAAATTCATACTAATGACCTGAAATGTTAACTCTCACAATGCTTTTGTATTGTATGAAGAGATCTTAAGACACTTCACTTCTAATGGGGAAGCTACAGATCTCAGCATAAATAATTGGTGGAAAGGAAGTTCTATCAGATCACTATCAGTCCATTTCTCCAGTCAAGATATGATATCATCCTACATATTATAGGAAACAGTGACAGTCAATTTTTAAAGTTGAGTTTCAACTAATAGGGAATATGCTTTCCTTATAAATTATGCAATGCCAAAAATTATCATAGAGAAGAACCACAGCTATTTGATAGCTTAGGAAAAAAGCAGGTCTTTAACACTAAAAGTTGTTACCAGTTCTTTCACACTTAAAAATAAAGAAAAACAGTGACCCTAACACCCTGGGAACCTGATTTTCCATTCAAGATTAAGAAGCTTATTAGACCACAGCCTGATTTCTTCCAGCTCTGACCTAATTTCTTGCAGGCTCTGTGGGCCTGTACTAATTTGTAAGACTAGCATGATATATCATGTGTACTGTACCCTAATATTATTTGAAGTAAGATTACAGTGATTTTGCTCATTAGGGCAGACAATAATTATGGCCAGAGAACCTTCCTGGCAAGCAGTGAAATGCAAGGATGCCTCACTATCAGTCCATTTCTCCAGTCAAGATATGATATCATCCTATGATTGGCAAAGATTTTCTTCTGTCTCTAGGTGAGCAGTAAAAAATTTAACACTTTAAAGAATTTAGTCTTAGGGAGAAAATCATCTTTGGGTCACTTACCCCCAAAAAATGATAGATTTTTTTTTTAAATTAACTTGGTGAATTCTCTCATTTCTCATATTTCCCTTGTTTTCACAAAGCAGACTTGTCCCCTTCAGATCAAAAGCTGGTATAATTTGCCACTGAAAACTCTCATATTGATGAAAGTGGAACAGCAAGATTCAATTACATTAAAGTGGTCAGGGAGTGGAAAATAAAATAAATAAACCAAAATCAAATAAAGTAAGATTCCTCACCCTACCCTGTCTGACTGCTCTCACAAATAACCTTTCTCACAGTGCAAGACATTTCAAAGTCACTGATAAAAGAAAATGTAACTAATTAAATTCAGATACTTGAACTATGAAACATTGCATCTTAGTCATCTTTCTCCTTGGGCCTCCTTTAGTTAACAATGCTTAACTTGCAGTAGTTTTTCAAAGCTTGTCTGAATATTTAAATGGGTCATCATCGTGGTAAGATGGAAGTCTCCATTTTGTTCAGTTTACATTATATCTGAGGCACTTTGAAAACATTTTAGAGATGTAATCTTTCTGATAATGAGATGCAACCATTATAATATCTTTTCTATTTCCTTGTCACCTTGCTTTATTCTTTTCACTGTAGTGAAAGAACAAAACTATGCAACTACTGTGTCTGACAGGGCTAAGTAATGTAAATAGCTTCCTTATAAATAATGTAAATTACTGTTTCTTATAATTAGTGCCTGTACAAGCTTCAGGGATCCTTTTTGCCCATTCAAAATTCTTTTTCATTTAAAGTTACAGTTAGAGAAATAACAAATAAGATTTGTGTTCTTTTTATTAGTAATTCAATTGTTAATCACTTAGGCTGTCCCAAATAGATATATATGGTCTTTTTGTAAAAGCACAAAAATCTCCCTTTCCCACCTCTTAATATATAGGCTTTTAAAATTGTTTTCGTTCATTCAGTTAACTGCAATCATTTCTTTAATGTGTCCATACAATCCATAGATAAGCCCACACATTCTCTACAAGAAGCAAATGACACATACAGCAACCAACCATGATTTAAAGGCATGCTATAGAATGTGCTGTGATAAAGGTTTAAAAATGTTATGGGAGTCCCAAGATGAAGTTTGTAACTGGACAGAGAACAGAGGATTGTAGAGGAGACCCTGTTTTAGCCCTGGATTGTAACTGCCCCTCAGTAATAGAAAGACCCTGGCAACAGGGACTTGCCTATTACTGTGGTAACCTAGCACCCAAGCCCAGTTCCTGGCACAGAGTACTGCCAAATAAATCTTTGTTGGAATGAGTGAATGAAATTTTTTAAAAAATGAAGAACATTCAGCAAGATAGCTCTGTCTGAGTAAAAGCCTAAGTAAGATACAAAATCATAAAGATACACAACAAATTTAAGTAAACAGTGTCTTATGTGGTGAGCCACTGACTGCAAAAGATCAAGAGGCACAAGATGAGGTAGAAAAGGAAACATGATCAACCCAGTGGGTAACTGGAAAGTGTGCTCAGAAACTGTGACTTGATTTTGTATTCAGTGGAGCTCCTTGATTAGAAAAACATACAGGTAGTTCTCAACCTATGATGGTTTTACTTAATGATTTTTCAACTTTGTAATGGTGGGAAAGCGTACCCATGCAACCATTCTGTTTCTTACATTTAATACAGTATTCAATAAATCACATGACATACTCAGCACCTTATTAGAAAATGGGCTTTGCACTGGATGACTTTGCCCAACTAAAGGCTAGTGTTAAGTACAATGCACACATAAGGTAGGCTAGGCTAAGCTGTGATGTTTGGTAGATTTAGTGTATTAAATGCATTCTTAACTTGTGATTGTTTTTTAACCTACAATGGGTTTATCAAGATATAACTCCATCAGAAGTCAAGGTAGATATAACTCCATCAGAAGTATAAGGCAGAGATTAAAATCCCAAATTTGGGGGGCCAGAAAGCATAATGTGTATCTTTAGTTCTTCAAAGTTATTTAAATTCACTATGCCTTGTTTTCTTCATCTATAAAATGGAGATGAAAGAGTTCTGTGTTGTTTAGAATCAAATGACTTAAAATATGCAAAACGCATAATATATTGCCTGGCACATCAGAAGTGCTATGTAAAGTTTGCTAGTTATAAGTATTTACTTGGGAACCACTGAAAGTTCCTAAGCAAAGAAATACAAGATCAAATTTATATTGTATATATTTTAGAAAGGAAATTATGGCAGAATGAAAGATAGATTGGAGTGATGAAGATTATATTCCTTATCTCAGCTACACAGATCATTACAGTAATTTTATACAATTAACAGGCAGAAGTAGACAACAAAAACCATGATAAACACTGAAGCAGAATCAGCAGGAAACCAAATCCTAATCAATAAAGCAAAGGGAAAATTAGAGAGTAATATGTAAGAATTATATACACACACACACACACACACATGTGTATATATATGAAATTATATATATATAACATAACACTGCACATAATTATACACGTAATAAAAGAAATTCTAACAGAATGTTTCAGTGGTCTTAAAGAAGAGGCTACCTTAAAACTTACAGAAGTAAAAGATATAGACGGAAATACCAATTAACGTGAATACAATGAGATAAACTTTTGGAAGGATAAAAGATAACAAAAGTGGGGGCTGGGGTTGTGACTCAGTGGTAGAGCGCTTGCCTCACATGCGTGAGGCACTGGGTTCGATTTTCAGCACCACATAAAAATAAATAAAATAAAGATAGTGTGTCTATCTACAACTAAAAAACTATATTTTTTTAAAAAGGTAACAAAAATGGAAAAATAAGCCACATATTAAGAAAAGATATTTGTAGCCAAGCGCGGTGGCTCAAGCCTGTAATCCCAGCACTTAGGGAGGCTGAGACAGGAGAATCGCGAGTTCAAAGCCAGCCTCAGCAATGGCGAGGTGCTAAGCAACTCAGTGAGACTCTGTCTCTACATAAAACACAAAATAGGGCTGGGAATGTGGCTCAGTGGTCGAGTGCCCTTGAGTTCAATCCTCAGTACCAAAAAAAAAAGAGAAAAGATATTTGTGCTGGGCATGGTAATACATGCCTGCAATCCCAACAACTCAGGTGGCTGAGGCAAGAGGATCACAAGTTCAAAGTGAATCCCTAAGCAACTTAGCGAGACCCTGTCTCAAAATAAAAAATAAAAATAGATAGGGACATGGTTCAGTGGGTAAGCACCCATGGGTTCAATCCTCCCCACCCAGTGTATGTATGTGTGTGTGTGTGTGTGTGTGTGTGTGTGTATAGTAATGCACAACCTACTGTGTGTACATTGTATTAACAAATATCAATTCCAAGTCCCAAATGATGGAAAGACCAGATTAAGATATTTCTTGGGTAAATTTAACAGATTTATTTAATACAGGATACTAATGGAAGCCATTGTAGTCTGGATACATAACAAAGAGATCAGCAAAGAAATCCAAGATGTAGCTTCCAAAACCCAAAATCCTCACCAGCGATGTCTACCTGTGAATGGTGACACCTCTGCACCTTTCAAATCTTTGATGCTTGCACAAATATCTGTGATTCATCTGGTGTGCCATATGGCTTCTAACATAATACTTCAGTATGGACAGTTTCAGATTCCTACCCATACTATTTCGAATTCCAGATATTAAGGATCCAGTGTTAGGTTTCTGCTAAATAGCGTTCCCACTTCAATCAAACAAAACTATGGATAACAAGGGACTACTGTATTCAGGATACACTCCTACACATATTCCCCTCAGTTTCAGCTAATGCCTATTAGTTAGATCCTGCGATTCCTTTGGCATGTGGTCTATTTCTTCTCAGAACAGAGCTTGTAATTTCCTGCTCAAACTTGTGCTAAAAAGCTGACTTTCCTTTCGCCAGGAGGCAATACAATATGTGGGGGCATATTTTGAGGAGAGCAAGCCTCATCTTGAAAGGCATCTATTTCAGATTAGGTCATTGTACGTTTCCCTAGGCAAGCAGAAACTGTTTTTCTCTGGCAAGTTGGTTAAGTTGGTCCCTTAAGAACTACCAGCCTGGAAGTCTCAGAGGAATTTAGGAAATCAAAATTCTTAGGCTCATGTGTATAAATGTCTCTACTTCAGGTCTCTGATCCCTACCCTTGGAATATCTGCAATATAATTTGATCCTGGGCCTGGTTTTCAGCAAAGTCTACCTTGCAGGTGCTCCAAGCTGTAATAGAGGCACTTCTATCTCTCCAAACATACTTCAAATTGCCCTAAGACAATTGAGCCTCTGTTGTTTTTAGGTAGGTGGGCAATTCACCTATAAATTCACCTATAAATTCTAATTCTGAGTATCCACTTTTTATCTCTCACTGCTAGTGTGTTAACCTGAGTTCCCTAAAAAACAGAATTTCAAGCAGAGACTTAAGGGCTAGTATTTCAATTGGTAGTATAATTCCTGTGAAATGAGAATAAAGGAGACAGGAATGGATGGAAAGGAAATAACAGTGATGGCCAATGAATCATGAAGACACACAGCCAGTGACTCAGTTATGTGGGATATCCCCCGCAAGGCTGCACAGATTTCTATATGCTATATCTTAGAGTAATCCATAAGAGGAAGCTATGGAGAGAAAATGTACCTTCTGTCTTCCTTTGTGTGAAGAGTCCCCTCTGTACTTCAAGATTGGATTACGGGGCCCCTTAAGCAACTTTTGAGGATCCCAAATTTCATACCTCATGATACAGTTTTATCCCAGTTCAAAAGTGGTGGAAAGAGCTAGAAACTCCAGATAGTAGCCTTAGGTGGTGGAAGCAAGCAGGCCATCCTGGAGGCAGTTATAACAGTAGGTGCTAGTATGTGGCAAGTGGTGAAAAGCCCAGTAGATAAGTGAAGACAGGAAATCCAAAGCAATATTCAACTTTGTCCCATATACAAACCCCCTTTGATACTAATGCCTGCAACAATCTGAGGAAAACAAAGCATCAAAAAAGAAGGAGTTTGGATTTGTAATACTATGAAGCCACAATATTTTGTTATAGACCACTCATACCCTAATCAGCATGTGACAGAAAATAACTTTCCTTCTTGTTTAAAGCACTAACATTGGAGGTCTTTGTAGAAGCAGACAAACCTAAATTCTATACCATGTAACTTGGAAATTTCATTTCTTGAAATCAGCTTTCTATAATCATATACACATATGTATAAGGGTGCATATTCATATATTTAGAGAACATATAGCAGATGTTATTGCTATTATTCAATGCTTATAATAGTAAAGCATTAGAAGCAATCTAACTGTACATCAATGAATGTATAGGTAAATTATTTTATCCATAACATTAAATACTAATTACCATCCTAAAATAATGTACTAGATCCTTACGTTTTGACATGAGATTTTTAAAGACTTTTCTTAATAAAAATTGCCAAATGTTGTGAACTATATGTTAATATTTATCTATAAGAAAGCAACACAAAGTGATACTATAATATCTGTAGTATATGCTCCCCAGGGACAAAATATAAATCCCATATGCATGTCCCCTCAGTGACCTACTTCCTTCAGCCACACCTTACCTGCCTACAATTACCACCCAGTTAATCCCTATTAGGAGATTAATGCACTAATTAGGTTAAGGCTCTCACAACCTGATCATTTCATCTCTGAACTGTCTTGCATTGTTTCACACATGAGCTTTTGAGGGACACTTCATATGTAAACCATAACAGTGGTACTCATCAATTCTACTCACATTTTGTTTTCTAAAGCAACTCAAATGGAGATAGCCTCCTACAGAGAGAAGCAAGTAACATCTTTTTTTGAATATTTTTTAGTTATAGATGGATGCAATATCTTTATTTTTATGTGGTGCTGAAGATCAAACCCAGTGCCTCACATGTGTGAGGCAGGCACTCTGCCACTGAGCCACAACCCCAGTGCAAGTAACATCTTGAACAAAAATACAACCTACAAGCACACCTTGAAGTTGACAGAATCCACACTAAACACACATCTTTCTCCCAATCTATTCTTCTCTTTCTTTCTCTCTCAGTAAATAATAGATGCCATTAGTGGAGGCTCCAGAGTTTTCATACAAGAAGAGGTTTGGTGTGGTAATAGATAAGAAGGAAGAGCTCAGAGACATGTTTTGAAGCTGCATCTTCTAGGCAAGCATGGTTTTCTTTTAGATTGTATGGTCATTTAAGTTGGCTTGATAGAACTGATTGAAATTACAAAGTGTCCTAAGTCCCCTCATTTACCCCCCTGACCTTTCTCCTGAATACCACAATTGCAGTCATGTAAGAAACAATGGTATCTTTGAATCCTCCTTTCTTTTTAGTCCTAGTCTCTCGGTCTGTACTGTCCTGTATGACAGTCACTAGCTACATGAGACTATCAAGCACTGGAATGACTAGTCTATATCAGCTAGTCTGTATCACAGTCTCAATGTGGACTACAAGTAACCAGTGTGCATTGAGATATGCTATAATTGTAAAATACACAGAAATTTTAAGGACTTTGTACAAAAAGTATATAAAATACTTGTTTAAAAACCAACTTACATCAATGACATTTTTGAAATGACAACATTTTGCATATATTGGATTAAATAAATCAAAATGAATTCTACTTGCTTATTATTATCTTTTTAGGTGCTAACCAAATTTTAATTACACATGTGACTTTCATTCTTAGCTGGCATGACAGTGTTTTTGGACAACACTACTTTGAGCTGTCTTCTTTTTGTCTCCACAGTGGCAGTCTTAGCATAGGCCTTCAATCTCTCAATGAGATTTCTGCAAAAGCTGCCTAATCTTTCTGCTCCAGTTTGGCCTGTCTCCAATCCATTCTTCATAGTATTCAGAATGATCTTTCAAAATGCAAATCAAATCACACTAACCCAACCAGCTTTGTAATTTTCCACAGGGCTACACTGCCTTTAATTGTGTAGTTTTATATGTAAATCCTACCCACCATTATCCAGAGCCCTGATTTCAACAGAGCATCCTTCTAGCCCCAAGAATATACCAACACTTTCTTAGGGTATGGGCACATCTGGTTTTAAGAGAGTCAATGTCCAAATCCTCCTCTTTGATGTTTTCCGCAAATTTCTCTGCTTTCAATGTACCTACAAAATGTTCTTCTCTCTGCCCCTTTTACCATTGCTCTTATCCACTTGACAAAACAGAAACATCTAGAATCTTACTACAAGGCACTGATGGAACAATTAAACAATTCCTTTAAGCAAACCACAGAACAGCCTTCCCACCCATTGTACAAAGTATTGCCAACCCAATATTCATAGCATGCTATACACTTATTCTTAAATGTGCAAGAAAATACAGAATTTTTGGAAGTTTATTAGGGAGTAAAATTAACAGGTAAATTTGAAAAGCCACTATCTAGCTCATCTTTCATGACACCTTACCTACACCACCACCACCAGCAACACCCCAAAAATACACACACCTTCCTAGTTCCAGCTTTATTCAGAGACTAAATCCATCAACTATCTAAGCCTGAGATTCTCAGAACATCCCTCCTCATTCTTCCCTCAGCTAATCACTTCCTACAACTCTTGCTTGTTTAGTGACATCATCAAAAAAGGTTACTTTCCCATTTTTTGCTGTGCAGGGGCTTCATTAAATTTTCTCCCATTATGTGATCTTTGACTTTTACTTAACTTTATTAAATGAACTTTAAGGAAGATGCAACTGATTTTTATGTTTGGTTCTCATTACCATAGAAGTATCTTTTGCCAAGATTTCTCTCTTTTAGTTGTCAAAAAGTTTTTCCTCCCAAATTTGCATTATTATTTTTAAATGTTGCTGAAAATGTAGTTTCAAACACAGTTTTTTTAAAACAGATAATACCAAAATTTATTAAGCTCATATAACAAGAAAACAGATATGCACATCTTGTGTTTTTTAGATTGACCACTGCTGCTGTGTTGATTCTCTCATCATATACTGTCACCAAATTCACCATCAAGGTCACTATGGCAATGGTCACAGGGAGTATAAGAGGGTGGTTGAGGATGTGGGCTCCAGAAGTAAACCACCAACCCAAGAAATGTAAACTATAAGAGAGAAAAATATATATAACAGCAAAAAAATAATAAATGCAACATACTTTCTTCTCCTCCTCAATTTTCTGAACTATGTTTAACCTTTGAAGCAAAAATTATAACATTGTTTGATCTGATCTTTAATGTATACAGAGGAAATATTTAAAGACCAATTTTGTAAGTGGGAAAGGTAAAGATGCATAAAGAGAAATAAGGTTTCTGCATCTTACTTAAACTGGTAAAACCTTAGAACAATTAGATTGTAACAAATTACATATATATAATTTAGCACATAAACCAACGACTAAAAAAGCTGTACAGTGAGATACACTCAAACACTCTAGCCAAATCAGAATGGAATCTTAAAAAATGTATAGCCCACAGGAAAACAGGGAGGAAAACAGACAAACAAAAATTAACAAAGCAAAAAAAAAAAAAAAAAAAGACAGGCTTAAATCCCAAAAAATCAATAATTACATGAAATGTAAATGGTTTAAATACACCAACTAAAAGTCAGCAATTTGTAAAGTGAAGAAAAACAGAAAAAAAGAGATCTAATTACATACTGTCTACCAGAAATTCATTTTAAATATAATGATATTAATAGCTTGAAAATAAAAGCATGAATAATAAATGCCAGGAAAATATGAAACAAAAGAAAGAACAAGTGGCTATATTGATTTCGGATAAAATGAATTCCAAGCTGGGAACAGTGATGTGCTACTGTAGTCCCAGGTACTCAGCAGGCTGAGACAGGAGGAACACTTGAGCCCAGAAATTCAAGCCCAGCCTGAGAAATAGGGCAAGAAGGAAAAACAAAGGGTGGGGGGGAGGGAGAAAAAGAAAGAGGATGGGTTGAGGAGGAGGGGGAAGAAGCAGGAGACTCCAGAATATTCAGAACAAAAAAATATTACTAGGGACAGAAAGGTACATTGCATAATGATAATGAGTCAGTCTACCAGAGTAATCCTAAATCACCAAGCAATTGAGCTGCAAAATATTCGAAGAAAAACCTATAGAACTAAAAAGATAAATACTTGAGCAGGTGGTGCATGCCTAGAATCCCAGTGACTTGGGAGGCTGAGGCAGGAGGATCATAAGTTCATTCGAGACCAACCTAGGCAACTTAGTTAGACATCGTCTCAGAATTCAAAAAAAAAAAAATTTAAAGGGCTAGGGATGTAGCTTGGTGTAGGGGTTCAATTCATAAATTAATTAAATTTTAATTTATAAATTGATAAATAATTAATTCATAAATTAATTAAATTAATTCAATTCATAAACAAAATTTTAAAGAGATAGACAAAATAAATAAATAGGTCAGTAAATAAATAAATATATAAAATTTTAAAAGATAGACAAATGCACAGTTACAGTTAGGCACTTCAATACCCCTCTTTCAACAACTGATAGATGAACTTGACAGAAAATATTCGTGTTGTAGAAAAACTCAACAATACCATGAACCAAAGGAATCTACTTGATGTTTTGTAAGATGCACCATTCTTTGCGAGTATTCACACAACATGTATCAAGCTAGATCAAATCCTGAGCCATAAAATAAACATCAAAAAATTTAAAAGAACTAAAATTCTACATGTATGCTTGACCAAAATGAATTCAAACTGGATATAAATACGAGAAAATAACAGAAAAATATCCAAACTCTTGGAAACTAAGCAACATATGGCTGAATAATCCATCAGTCAAAGAGGAAGCCTCAAATGAAATAAAAATATGCATGAACTAAATGAAAGTGAAAATTCAGCACAGCAAAACTTGTGAGACTCAGGCAAAGCACTGCTGACAGGTTAAATTTATGACACTAAATGCTTACATTCAAAAAAGGAGAAGTAGCAAATCCATAATCCAAACTCTCCCATGTCAAAAAAGAAGAGGAAAAAAACCAACACAACAAAGCAAGGAAAGAAAGAACAAATACAAGAGCAGTAATCAATAAAATTTAAATAACTGAACTTGCCTGATACATGAATGTAAATTTAAACTTATATTTTGTTGGGAGAATTAAATAAATGGATATGTACAAAATGCTTACACAGTGCCTACACCAAAGCAAATATTCAACAGCTCCAATTTTTATTATTTGTTTTGTATTGTTCCATTACTTGCTAACAAAATATTTGAATAAGAACAATTGGAGCACCAAGTCGTTGCTCCAATTATTCTCCTCCAAAAAATAAAGTTTTTTAAAAATAAAAATCTAAAAGACCAATTGTTCAGGTGATAAATTTAAATTTTCCAAAATATTTATTTTGGGAGTTCCGTAAGTTCCCAGAAAATCTCGAATTTCTGCTTATCTAGTATATTATATGTGTTCGTCAGCTGTGTGTCACCGTGACCAAAATACCTAACAAGAACAACTTAGAGGAGGAAAGACTGATCGGGGCTCAAGGATTCGGTCCATGGTGGGCTAACTCCATTGCAGGAACATCATGGTGGAAGGGTGAGGCAATGGAAAACTGCTCAGTTCATGGCAGGTGGGAAGCAGAGAGTTGGGGGAGGAAAGGGACCAGAGACAGATATAGTCCCTGTAAGGTAAAAAACAGCCCTTTTTGGACTCAGTTTTTAGCACCCCTTCCCTAAAAGCCTAAAGCAGCTCCTGCCCCAGGCAGTTCCTGAATCTTCCACCGGAAAAAACAAAGCCTAACCGCTCAGGTTAGCACATCAAAGACCGCTGCTGCTTATCTGCCACACTGATTTTAAAGTGACCAATCCATAGCTTGCCACATTTTTTGCAGCGGGCCCTATAAATTCCCTGTCGCAAGTTCCCTCTGCCCTTTTTCTCCTTTCTCCTCCTGGGCGCCCACCCCCTGAATAAAGGATCTCCTGGCTGCATGAGATGTTGTGTATGGCTGGCTGATACCCTAACAGTCCCCAAGCCATGCCCCTAGTGGCCTACTTGCTCCAGCCTTGCCCCACCTGCTTATTGTTTTACCATCTCCCAGTAAATCCATTTACACTATTAATCCATGAACTGGATTAATCCACAGATAAGATCAGAGCCCTTATAATTCAATCTTTACTGCTGAACTCCGCTGCATTGTCTAACCCATGAGCTTTTTGAGAGACATTTCAGATCCAAACAATAACAGCGTATTTTCAATTCTTATCTCAATAACAAGTCCTTTTGATTCTATCATGGGTGTAATACTGGAATCACCAGGTTCCCTGTCAACAAAAGTACCTCCTCCCCTTTTTAAATTTTCCCAACTTCCCTACCACATATGGGTTTTGTTTTGTTTTTGTTTTTTGTGATTTCATCTCACTGAGAGTGAAGCCAGAAACAGTAAAGAATAGATAGAACTTGATAGTGAGGTTAGGGACTGCTTCTGTGTGTTAATTGTTGTATCCCAGATGCTTAAAGCAATGCCTGACATTTAGTTGTTACTTCACAAATACTTGATGAATGAAAAAAGAAAAGGGGGTGATAAATGTGAAAGGTGAAAGAAAATGAAAAGTAGGAAATGAAACTTTTTTTTTAATATATATTTTTTAGTTGTAGATGGACACAATGTCTTTATTTTATTGCTTTGTATGTGGTGCTGAGGATCGAACATAGGGCCTCACGCATGCAGGGCAAGCACTCTACCGCTGAGCTACAATCCCAGCCCGAAATGAAACTGTTTTTAAGCCTGAGAGCCTAAAAGAATATTAATGATATTAATTGTCAGGTTTGGTCAGGGTCCAAGATGCCCAAATAAGGAACCTGATCAGCAGAGCTGCAAGCCAGATGTGACGTCACTAGTGGACATGCCTCCTGTCAATCAGCGAGTTTTCCTGACCCATCAGGAAGGACTATGGCCTTCTCTTCCTGTACCCAACCCCTCCCCTTCCTGACCGGGTTTTCTTGAAATTCTCTA